>JAKSZT010046586.1:22216444-22276768 GCA_026826555.1 Tolypeutes matacus
TGTTCTTGTTAAAATTTCTGGTACTGCTATTTATCTTGAAGCAAGTTCCTTAATCTCTCATTCTTTAGATTATACACAGTTCTGTTACATGGAAGATTCTCAATAAATATTAGCAGCCTTCCCCCACCTCTCATTTTTCCTTTTCCCTCCTATTTATGGGCGCATGCAGATACCAGGTATATTTTTTGTGCTGCTTCCAGTACACTAAAATAAATTATGCTATCACAAGTAACCTGTTTACAAAGCAGATCGATAAATATGAATGCTAAAGAGAAAGAGGAGTTCCCTTCGCAAATATAAAAATAACTCATCTCCTATTTATTAGCAAATAACCTGCTAATAGGCAATATTGGAGATATACTTAAACATGATATAAATTTTTTAAAAAGGCATACCTATGTAACAATCCTATAAAATACCAGGAGCAATTTGTACAGGAAAAAGAAGTAGGGATGGTGATAAGAGAAAAGTCAGAGAATGGAAACTGATTAAGGATTATAATACAATAATTTACTACTCTATTTCATTCTAATTCCAATTCCATATGGTAAATGACTTAGATTGGGTTCCCCAGAGACACACTCTGAGAAGCATATTCATGTGAAACTGATTTATTAGGAAATATTCCAAGGAACAAACAGTAGGGGAGTGGTAAAGGGGGATAGAGTAGGGAAGGAAGTCATGCAAGGCTGAGATTTCAAGCGAAGTCTCACATAATTTAACTTTAGTTCAATTGTGCAAGGGACCTCTGGAGATAGTGTAGGTCACCTTCCCACTAGAGGCAAGAGAGATGAGTATTTATTACTTTGCACTAGGTAGTCATTCATGAAGGGCTAGCCCTAGAAGACTAAAATCCCAGGCACTCCCTGTGGAAGGCAAAACAGGTTCCAGCAGCCTGAAATCAGTCCTTCCAGAGAGAAAATACAGATACAGCATGCAGGAAAATGGTATGGAATCTGAGGAGATGTGGATGGAGCACTAACAGTGCATGTGTAGGTGTTTGTGCATTGTTGATCTCTACCCTACATCTGTCCTTTAAGTCTAACCCCTAGGCCTCTCTTGCTAATTCATTAAAAAGAAATAAAACATATACACTGGCATTTCTCAATAGCATAGATTTTATTCCTGTAGGTAAGCAAAAATTAATCAATATATTCACATAAATAAGTTCAGTTGTAAAATGGAAGATAATCTTAACTCTGGATGCCAGAATAAATTCCACATTCTACCTGTTAGTCATATTTGCACATCTTCAAAAGAGATCCCATTCAGGTGTCATTTTGGAATGGTTCTTACTATATTCAAGAAAATCAATCCCTTGAGAAATAAGATTAATTAGGCTCTTATGATTCCATACCTCTTTTATGAAAGAAATATGAACTGAACATATGACACACCATGCCCTTAAACTCGATGGATCTCCTTAAAACAGTGGTCATTGATGGTGTGAATTTGTCCAGGTAAATCTTAACCTCCTCCTTCACTTCTGTTTTCACTAGCCAACTTGAAAATTGTGATCTTTAGTAGCAAAGAAAAGATAATCAAAGTAGACTCTACTCAAACTCATCTGTTCCAACCATAGAGCAAAACCATAGAGCACAGATTCTTAGAATAGCACAGGTATCAGAAGATTCAGACAACTTCTCTACATGATTCATCTTTAATTCTCCAAGGAATTTGCAATTTTGTGTCTTTCCTACTATAGCACAGAAGGTGGAGGAAAATTTCGTATGCAGGTATGGCTTCCCTGTAATCCATGCAATCATCCCCTTCTTTTTGTGCTTGTGTACTCTAGTGGTAATGCATCAAGATCAGCTATTTAAATTGTGGTGTCTGTTTTGGTTTTTTTTCACTTTGTACTCTCAGAGGGAAACTACAAATTGGCAGCTCCCTGTTCTTTGCTGATGCACTCTTTACATCAACACAAGAATTGTTTCTCTTACCCTTTAGTTCACAGGGGCCTCCTGCTAAGTTTCAGATATATTTTGCCCCAAGAGCACCTGATACTGAAGCTTTATCATGCCTTTTCTGCCCTCAGAAAGCCTCCTCAAACTGCACATTTTTCCCAAGACAGTATCCACCACTCATTTGGGAGTCACCTACCCAGCTAGTGAACTTTTCCTTTTCTCAAAATAATAACATCGGAGCACTATAACCACTGGTGATTCAATTACAATTTCATTACCTTGGACCTAATGCAAATGGGGCTTCTTTTTTTAATATGTTTTTTATTTATTTTTAAAAGATACTTAGATTACATTAAATGATACATTAAAAAAATATAAGGTATTTCCATATGCCCCACTCCCCACACCTCTCACTTTTCCCCACATTAACAACTACTCTCATTAGTGTGGTACATTCATTGCAATTGAATGTACATTTTGGAGCATTGCCACTAAGCATGGATTATACTTTACATTGTAGTTTACACTCTCTCCCACTCAATTCTGTAGGTTATGGCAGGATATATAATGGCCTGTATCTGTCATTGCAATGTCATTCAGGACAATTCCAAGTCCTGAAAATGCCCCCATATTACACCTCTTTTTCCCTCTCCCTGACTTCAGCACCTCCAGTGGCCACTGTCTCCACATCCATGATATAATTTCTTCCATTGCTAGAATCACAATAAGTCTATAGTAGAATACCTGTAAGTCCATTCTAGTCCATATTTTATTTGCCAGTCCTGAGGATTCTTGGATGGTGATGCCCACTCCACCGCTAATTGAGAGGGGGTTTCAATCCCATATGGCTGATGGATGGGAATCTCTTGCTTGCAGTTGTAGACTCTCTTGGTTCCTTGGTATGGTGATTGTCCATCCTCACCTCATTGTTAGTTGTTCTGGGTGAGTCCAATGAACTAGAGAGTAGATGTTGCAACTCCACTGAGGCTCAGGACCCAGCTGGCATATGGACAGCCCAGAGATCCAAGTCTCTTGGACGTACACCTACCAACTCCAGCACCAACTGTAGGTTCAAATAAAAGGGACAGAAGAGGCATGTGTAGAGAAGTCACACCTGTCATGCTTGGGAGCACAAACTCCAAAGTAGTGCCCACTGGCAGGGCACCAAACTCCGGAGCTATCTGCCATGACCATAGGACCTGGGTGTCTCCAGAGCCCTCAGGAGCCCTACCATATGGGGTAATATCTACTTTGGCAGTCTATGATATCCTGCTGAGACATGCATAAGCGTTACCTCTCTGATGACCTCCCAACTCACTTTGAAGTCTCTTAGTCATATAAACTTGTTTGTCTTTACCTTTTCCTCCTTTTATTCAAGGTTTTTTTCCAGTTGCATTACTAGTTGGTGCTTGGTAGTAATCCCTCAGTGCCAGGGAGGCTCATTGCCAGGAGTCATGTCCCACGCTGGAGGGAAGGTAATGCATTTATAGGCTGAGTTTAGCTTAGAGAGAGGCCACATTTGAGTAACAAGGAGGCTCCCAGTAGGTAATTCTTAGGCACCCTACAACACTAGGCTAAGTTGCAATTTCAAGAGCAAAGGCTCATAAGCATAGTCACTAATATCAAGGACCCATCAATGGACCATCCTTCTTCACTAGCCATTACACTTGTACTTGGGGGATTATTACTATTCCATTAGAGAATGTGGCAGAGCTCCCCAGGATGGGAATTCATATTCTTTCCGTTGTTCTGCGGATCTCTACCCACTGTGGCAATGCCCCAGATGGGGATTCTTAGTCTACCAAAGATCAGAATAAAATGTATCCTTTAGATTATGGAAGAGACAGGGTAAAAATTTAATGTTCCAATGAGTCAGAGAATAAAGGGAAGAGAAAAAAGTGAACAAAGAAAATAGGTCAAGAAAGAATGCAAAGGGTAAAATATTTGAGAGAACATAAAATGAATGGCAGGGGGTGGATGTAGGTCAGTGGTTGAGCACCTGCTTCCTATGTATGAGGTCCCGTGTTCAATTCCTGGAACCTCCTAAAAAATTTTTAAAAATTAAAAAAAAATTTTAAATGTGCAACTGGAAAATCTATAGTAATACTGAAGAGCACTTGTTCCGGAACTGATAGAAGATACTTGATAGAGGCTGAGCCAAACTCTCCAGAGGGCAGAGCAAGGATTTGAAAAGTGAAGGCCATCCTTTGCCTGTAAACATCACGAGCATTTCACCATATCACCCCTCACTTAAGTGACTGCATTCCTCTGCCTTTTACTTTCCCATCTATAAGATATGCATAAGAATTCCTGAGACTTAATACTTTTGCCACTCTGTTGTGAGAATTTTAAGTGTGGAAAGTGCTCTGAAATTGTCAAGGAAAATATAGTTTCATAGCAGCATAACAGTAATTGCCTCCAAACAAGCAATCCATACCCAGATGCTGTGAGGGATGGAATTGTGTACTCCAGTTTGGACATGATCTTGGTCTTTGGTCTATATTCTGACCCATTGTAAATAAGATCTCTTCAGGATATTACTTCAGTTAAGGTGTAGGGCCTAATTGAAATTTAAAATAAAAAATCATACTAAGAGCTGAAGGAAGGACTTCATTGTCACTGGCAGGTAACATGGGGCTCTGGACTACCTGTCATGTACTACTTGTGCCCTCTGGACCTGTATGAACCTGATCAAGATGTGCCACTTCCACCTTAAGCTTCAGTGGATTTGACAGTACCCTACTCACTTGTAGCTGCATGGTCACTTGGTGTGTCACGTGAGACCTATGTCTCTACTAGAGCCCAGTAACATGCCAGGAACTTTTTCTAATGGTATATTTTTCTCTGTTACAGATGGTAAGGACTTGATCAAGAACCATAGGGGTATACCCTACACCATTCCAGGGACTCCACACAATCTTGTACTATAGGGTCTGCCAGATCATATGGCCTAATATGTAGGGCTACATATACCCACTGCAGTCTGGACCTGCTACAAAGCCTTTTCTTGCTCCAGACCCAACTTGAAACTAGCAGCCTTCCATCAAATAAATTTCCCTCCCTTTAGAATGTATGTGTCTTACCAAAAAATTTTAAATTACTTGCTACTTCTTTACCAGGTCCAATTAGCATGATGTTATCAATATCATGGATGAATGTGGTACTCTATGGAATGTCTAGATGGTCCAGGTCCCTTCAGACTATGTTATGACAGACAGCAAGAGAATTAACATATCCCTGGACTAGACTATCAATGCTTTTCTGTTGTCTGCTTCTGATCCTCCTTCTGGTGTGTATAGAAAAGAATGCATTTGCCAAATAATAGCTGCATACCACATATCCAAGGTGAGGCACCGCAGCTGGAATTGGAACTACTATTTGGTTAAGCTTGCCATAACCCATATCATCCACCATCCATCTAGTTTTCACAGACTGGTGAATTAAATATGGATGTACAAGGAATCTCCAAACCTCCATCATTTAAAACTTTGAGAGTGACACTGATTTCTGCCATTTCCCCTCAGATGTTATATTGTTTTGATTTACTATTTTGGCCTGGAACATGAAGGAGCAGTTTCAGAGGTTTTCTCTTGGTCTTTCCTACTAAAACAGTATCACTCTACAAATCAAGAAAACAGTGTGAGCTAATGTAAAATGTTAAAAATGGCAGCAGATATATGAGAACTTTGTGTTTTCTTCATGATCTTTCTGTATACCTACAACTTCTCTAATAAAAAAAAGAAGAAGAAAGGAAGGAAGGGAGGGAAGGCAGGAGGGAGTAAGAAAGGGAGGGAGAGAGGGTAGGAGGGGGGGGAGGGAAGGAAAGAAACCAATGTGAGAATCTGCCATTTTATAAGTATTTCCAATCAAATTACAATTCAGGATGATGCAGGGAAATGACCACTGAATGGGTTCATGGACCCAGTGGAATTCTTGTGAAATGAACCTAGACCTACAGTGAGTCCATGAAGGCTTTTTGGGTCACCAGATATTAGCATCAACTCAAATCATATTTTCAAGAACCCTTATAAAATTGTGTCATTTCTTTCTCTCCAGTGTCTGGTTATCCAAGCAAATGGCCTTAAGTCTTTTTGGAAAAGGACTGGTGGAATTGTTATGGTATATACTTACTGTAATATTTTAGGTTCCTTCCTCAATGAAACCTGGCCTCCATTTCAATCAATGGGTAGTGAGTCTGAGAACTGATTTATTTGGGGAAGCTGACCTCAGCTTTCTCTGCTCATCTATTCTTGATCTCTTTGGTTATATACATTAAGCAGTATCCTTGGCTGCTCATCTATCTTGTCCTTAGACACCATCTTGTATGACCCATCCCCTTGGATGCCATTCCAACCATTATAGTAATTACATCTGCTTAACTAACAGTTAGTGCTATTACCTGGCCTCTATTATTTTGGAATCTAATAGGAATCCCAATTCTAGTATAATATCACCTAGCAAAAGTCTGGATCCATAGAGGACAATCACCATTGAGTTTTTCAGCAAAGCCAGATCCCCTCAACAGGGCATTTCTTATTGTCTTTGTCATGAGAGTGTTCCTCAGACCCTCCCAAGAAATACAGTTAACTGGTATATTTTCTGAGTAGATTCATTTCAACATACCCACTCCCCTGAGCCTTTTGATCCCTTCCTCTATGCTCTGCCACAGAAGTTCTGGCATAACTACCCACTTAGCATCTCTACCCACTTTTACATGAGTCGTCATTTTTCTAGCTTCCAAAAGCCATTCCAGCAGAGTATTAGAACCATCCCCAGGGCTCTTGTCACGGTTAAATCTTTTATCAAAGAATGTTTCTTTTTAAAATCTCCCTTATTGAACTTTATATCCCATTCCCCTTGATCCAGCAACCTCAGTATTTCTCTCAGGCATACTCTCCTTTGGTATATAATACTTCTCCTTCCCTGGCCAGCTTAGCATGTTTCCAGTTCAGTCATGCTAAGATTTGACCTTGGTTGTTGGTCTAGTGGCTAGGAAGAGAGATGGGGCAGATACCGAGAGGGCCAGTATTGTCCTGGATCTATCATATGAAGCTTTTGCATAGTAGTCAAGTATATTAGTCAGGGTTCTCTCAGGAAACAGAATCAACAGGAGATATCTGTCAATAATATGAGATTTTAAAAGAGTCTCTCATGAGACTGTGGGGATGCACAAGTCCAGGTTCCACAGGCAGGCTGCAAACCAGGGGCTCTGATGAAAGTCCGATGAAAGGTCTTTGATGAGTTTCTGGGAGAAGTTGCCTGTCCGATGACGATGAGGTGGGAAATTCTCTCTGAATGTTGAAATCACTTCCCCTTTTAAGGCATTCAACTGATTGGATAAAAGCATCACCCACTGATGACATAATCTCCCTGACTGATGTAGATGTAATCAGCCATCCATGCAGTAAACTCACTGGTGATTGAAGTCCATAAATGCTCTTGTATTACAATTAGCCCAGTCTTGCTGGAACAATTACCTGGCCGAGTTGACACATTAGCTTAACCATCACAGTCCACCCCTTGTCAACTCGGCAATCATACACGTTACCCTAAACCATACTTAGTCTCTAAGTAAAAACAATAACAGACATGCATACATATATATTTCCACCTAACAATGTTCAACTCCCCTGCAAACAACCAGAAACGCATTAATTCCCCACAGAACAGGGTGCAAGTCCTTGGGTAATATTCACTCTTAAACTTGACATCCTTAAATATTGTGAAGTGGAATTAATACAACTTTTCATATGATAGGGGAAAAGGTTGGTTAAGAAAACAAAGAAATTTGTTTTGTGTACATATACAATCATACTTATAACGAAACAAGGAAGGAGGGTTCATGACTATTACTGTCCTCGTTTCTGTAACTGGTCACGTGGTCAAAGTTCATATTTATCACTACCTTCTTCCACTACCCATTCCATGTTCCCATTATCTTCAGCAAGCACTTCAGCTGGCCATGGTTCTTTGCCTGGTGGGGTGACGCAAACTTTCATTCCTGAAGATTCTGGGCCATTGTTAGCCATGCTTGAATTAGTTTGTTGCAATTTTCCATTGACTTTAATCACAGGGCATGGCAGGACTAGGAGATGCCCTAGAGGATCCCCTGCATTCCAGGCAAACTCTTCTTTACCCCCATTATGTAGCTGTAGTCCTATTTCCCCTTGATAGTCAGGATCAATCACCCCAGTCAGTATAGTAATTCCCTTCTTTGCCTGTTGATTCACAGGTAAGAGGAGCCCAAAGTGGCCAGGTGGCGCTCTTAACTTCCAGTTCAATAGAATCATTGTTATGTTCTCTGGTGGCAGCACTCCTCCTTTTGGGACTAAAACCTGTAGACCAGCAGAGCTTAAGGTTGTAGGGACAGGAAGCAAAAGTTTTCCTAGTGAGTCAGAAATTTTACTAGGGGTAATAGTGAGTGGTGCCACTCCCATTTCCACCCCTTGATTCCTGGACCCATGAATCCTGGCTATGGGTTTGCATTTCCAGCACGCAATGCTTCTTCCAAAACTACCATCCGTGGACTTACAGAATGTCTTATCTACCGCCATGGCATTCCACACAGCATTGCTTCTGATCAAGGAACCCATTTCACAGGAAATGATATGTGGGAATGGGCACATGCCCATGGAATTCACTGGTCTTACCATGTTCCCATCACCCTGAAGCAGCTGGATTAATAAAACGGTGGAATGGCCTTTTGAAGACTCAATTACGGTGCCAACTAGGTGGCAATACCTTTCAGGGCTGGGGCAACATTCTCCAGGAGGTTGTGTATGCTCTGAATCAGCGTTCTCTCTATGGTGCTGTTTCTATGTTTAAGACTCTGTTCCTCAAGAACCACTCCTGGTACCAAGCTGTATTAGTCAGGGTTCTCTCAGGAAACAGAATCAACAGGAGATATCTGTCATTAATATGAGATTTTAAAAGAGTCTCTCATGCGACCGTGGGGATGCACAAGTCCAGGTTCCACAGGCAGGTTGCAAACCAGGGGCTCTGATGAAAGTCCAATGAAAGGTCTTTGATGAGTTTCTGAGAGAAGTTGCCTGTCCAACGACGATGAGCTGGGAAATTCTCTCTGAATGTTGAAATCACTTCCCCTTTTAAGGCATTCAACTGATTGGATAAAAGCGTCACCCATTGATGATGTAATCTCCCTGATTGATGCAGATGTAATCAGCCATCCAAGCAATAAACTCACTGGTGATTGAAGTCCATAAATGCTCTTGTATTACAATTAGCCCAGTGCTTGCTGGAACAAACACCTGGACACAATTACCTGGCCGAGTTGACACATTAGCCTAACCATCACATCAAGCAAGCAGGAAGGACTGTATCTCCAACAAGGAGTAACTCCTAGAATACCAAGAGTTCAGAGAAATCTTAGGGCTCATGGTACTCAGGCACATCTAAATAGATATCTCCATCCCTAATCTTAGAATCCTACTCCCTTCCAATAGGGGCCTGACTTTGGCATAGGAGACTTGCCTTGGCTGAGAATTTAGCCATCTCTAAACTTCAGTCACTCTTACAGTTATATCTTGTGTCTGGTCTTTAACTCTGTCATCGCTCAAGCAGCAATAAAGTTCTCTTTACATCCTGCCAGGGATACTTTCTGACTCTCACACTTAATTTGTGTTGGTGATTGATTTCCCTGAGCATGAAGGGCATCAGGAACAGGCACTCAATTCACAGTCCTCATAATATTATTGCTTCTGAACGTCTCAAATGACAGATATATTACACAAGCCAGTGGATTGCCTTCCACCTGTGTCCTGCGTCAGTTCACCACAAGTACAAGGTTTAACATTTGCACTGTTACTAATCCCATGGACTAGTAATACTTCACTACCACTAGTGCTAGGGACACGTTACCAGCCACCTAGGGAGTGATCCCACTTCAAAATCCCTTTAGGATCTCTTAGAGTTTGCTTCCTAGGACCCCTCTGCTGGGTCCAACTATCTTATGTCAGGTTCTCTAGAAGCAGAATCCAAAACAGAGATCCAAATTCATGGGTAAAAGGAATCTAGGCAGGGAACCAAAACAGTATCTACCAATTTACCCCCATCTACTAAATATTTCAAACATGAGCACTGCTTTCCCAGATTGATACTCATTGGATTTGAGATATCTATTTCAATATGAAGATTCTGAAATGGGAGTTTTGCCCATCAGAAACCCACAAAAGTATATCCAATCATAAAGACAAATGTACTATTTTCACTCCATGGATTTAGGATGAGAAATCCAGATGGTGCTACAAACTCCAAAAAAGTTTAACTGTCATAGATTATCAACAAGGAATCAAGTGTATGAAGGCAGGAATTGACTTTCAAGGAGAAGGTGTGAAATCCAAGTCCTAGTCCAATCAGTCAAACAATTGTGTAATAGAATGCAAATAATTAAGTTAAATATATAAATTTAAAAATAGGGATTCAAAATAAAGCACGCCTACTAATTCATGCTTAAATCATCTCATAATTAATTATAACAGAAAATAGATGTATTCTATAAATTCTAAAGAAGAAATCAAGAAGTGCTTTTAAAGACATTTTTGCTCAGATTTCTTTGCTTGGATTCATAGAGCTCCAGTCTGGTTTCCAATCTGTCACAAGATAAGGTACCTAATTGACAGCAATTTCAGAATTGGTGGAAAACAGAAATAGTCCAAAGACCAATAATAGAGTTGAAATGCATTTCTTCTTTACCAAAAACTAGGTTTGCATCCAAAGATACAGACTTTAAAAATGCATTATTTATTTAGCACTGTGACTAGGGAAGCCAGGCTCTGTTCCGGAGTTTTCTTGCTTTCTGTTATAAAGAAGACATTCTGCTTTACAACCATACTTTCTACATAATAGGCTTGCTATTTCCATTTAAAGTGTTTAGACATTTTTCTTAGAGGGTAAAACAGGAGTTGCATAGTAGAGCATTTTGAACATTTCAGTATGGAAATTGTCCAAATAAGGTACAAATTCAGCACAGCTCTTTGCAAATAAATAAATAAATAAAAATGACCTTAAGCAAATATTGATATTTTTGACTTTCAGTTTGCTTCCAAAGATCAGAAATTTCAGGCACAACTTCATCACAGGTCCAGGGTACCCACCATTATCAACATTTTACCTGGTCATATATTAAAAAACAAACACAGAATCTGAGGTTTAAAACATGCAGTAAAGACAGATGTGAGGAAAAGTTTAGAACGTCAAAGAGCTAATGGCAAACAGTAAGTCTTTGATGTCGACAAATGCTTTTCCAGAAAAAGAAATTACCTAGAAATAGTTGGATTTCAATACCCCAATCTCTAAAGCAAAAAATGTAGTATGAAACTATAGACTATCCTGAATATCAGTGAACATGTGCAGTGTTCAGTAAAAAAATATAAAGGAAAAGCTTTTAAGAGACTCCAGCCTAGAATCACAAGGCTCAGAGCTACAGTGGGACTATAAAAGTTATTTTATAGATCAGGAGGTTCAAAATTGGGATTAAAGGAATTTGAGTGGGGTAGCAATTTCCAAAACTACAGGAACTTAACTTGGACACTTCTTATAACAGTTCATGTCCATAAGATTGTCATCGGTGTTTATTAATAAATTATTTTGGATAGTAGGTGCCAGGAAAAACTAAAAATTTCTTTGGAACAGAGGAGTTTTCAATCAAATATAAACCTTAAAAACAATCCACAGTAACTGTGAACTCTTTATCTGAGTTCTTAAGTACATTTACTAATTCTTTCACCAGAAATACTAGTATCAGTGATCCAGGTATCACTAGTGGAATTTCAAATAAATGTAGAAAATAGTGGTCTATTAAATAAATGGTGTTTGAACAATTGGCTAAATTTGGTGGAAAAAATTAAGTTATACTCCTTACCAGTTATAAAAACAATCAACTTTTATACTGACCAATAAAAGCGCTAATTTTTTAAATTATGAATCATAAATAGATATAGGTAATTCTGTTGATATCTATTACTATATTTGAATGGATATCTGTCTGATGAGAAGAAAGCATCCACATAAAACTTTAGGGAAATAATATCTCTGCAGAAGGAACAGTGGCTGCAATGCAAAAGTTCTTATAGTGGAATGATCTTGGCATGTTCAAGGTCAAAGAACTCCAATGTGGCCAAAGGGAAGAGAGCAAAAAAGAAAGCAGAAGATGAGGTTCCAGAACTAGAAAAGGACAAGACCACATGAGGCCATCAGACAGTAGAAAGGAGCCTGGATTTTATTTTAAGTGAATGGAAACTTTAGTTTTAAGCAAGTAGTGACATGATCTGATGTATGCGTTAGAAAGATCACTCGGACTTGTGTAGAAGATTAACTAGAGGAGTGCAAAAAAGTAGAACTAATGCAAAGAGAGATGATGGGAACTTTAACTAATGGATTGGTTGTAGGGAATGAAGGAAAGAAAGCAATCCAGAGTGATTCCTGGGCCTGAGCCTGAGGCACTGGGTTGGTGGTGGTACCATTTACTTTGGAAGTGGGGCCAGTATTGGAGAAGAGGAGTTTAGTCCTATTTTGGTGCATTACCTCAAAGATGTCTATTAGATATCCATGTATTAATGCCCAGTAACCAGTTTAATATCTGAGTAAGGATCCCAGGGAAGAGATTTGGACTGGAAATATAAATTTGAGAATTCATCAGCATAAAGCTGTTAATTGAAGCCATAGGACACAATCAGATCACCTAGGGAAAGAATATAGATAAAGAAAAGGAGAAGACCAAAGAGATATCTCTGAAGGATTCCTATTTTCAGAGGTCTGATAGAGGAGAGGAGTCAGAAACAAGACTGAAAAGAGGGGTCCAAAGGGGGAAGGAAAACCAGGTTTACAGCATCACTGAAACCTAAAGAAAACTTTTCAAGGAGGGAGTCACCAACCTAGTCAACTGCTATTGAAAGTCGACAGGAGCAAGAACAGGGAATTAACAAGTGACTCTGGCATGATATAAATCATTGGTGACCTTGATAAGTGTGATAAAAAGCTGTTTCAGTAGAGTGGTTTGGATAAAAGCCCCATTCCGATGAGTTTTGGAGAAAAGGAAAATGAGAACAATGTGACAGCAAGTATAGTCAACTCTTTCAAATAATTTTGCTATGAAGCAGAGATGAAAACTAGTGCAGTAGCTAGAAGGGGATGACAGCACAAGGATATTTTTTAACACATGATAATAAGGCTTTTTATATGCTGTAAATAATAATCTGCTAATTATCTGTGCATCCTCACATACTTTCTCTTATTGCTCATTTAATTATCAAAAGTATCACCATTTTAGAGATGAAGTAACTGAGGCATAGAGAAGTTAATTTTCTCAAGGTCACATCATTAGTAAGTTGCAGAGCCATGATTGAAAACTGGCAATCTGAGCTCTTTACCACTACACAAGAAAATGCAAGAAAGAAAGCAAATAATTATGGAAAAGTAGTCCCTGAAAAGGTGAGAGGAAGCAGGCTTCAGTGCACAAGCAGAGGGATTGGTCTTATAAACAAAAGCAGATGGATCCAGATACAGGTATTTGGAATTTGTGATGGGAATAGATATTTCTCTTCTGATTGCATTATTACTTGTATAATTAAAAGCAAATAATTTTAAAATATTATTAAGGGGAGCAGATGTAGCTTAATGTTTGAGTACCTGCCTCCCACATACGAGGTCCCAGTTTCAATCCCAGGTACACTGGAGGTCTCACAGTCCAGTAGGGAAGATAGGTAGGTTACCAAGTGAGTGATTTATGTAAAGTGCTTAGAATGGACCTTGGAACAAGTAGAGAGACACTGTAAGGTTAGATTCTATTAAGCACAATAGTGTTGCTCAATTACTATGTGAGATACATGTACAAAACAAAGTGGGGACTTAAAAGAAAGAATGGCCAATTCTACTTTGGGAAAAGTGTGGCAGGGAAGTCTGAAAGATGTGCTAAGATGAAGATATATGTAGTTAATATTTAAGAGTACCTTGAAAAATGAGCAGGTGTAGTTAAGACCATTGGATCATTGGATAGGGTAGGGAATGCCAAAGAGCATTACAGAGGGAACACCTGAGCATCAAGGAGCCCTGAGGGATCAAACCATTTAGTAAACTTACGGATCCACAAACAAGTCTGTATGGTTGAAGTGTAAGTTGCAAGGAGGATCAATGTAAGAAAGAGGGCTGGAGAGATAGGGAAGCAGGGCCTAGGGATAAATATACAAAAGGAAACTATACAAAGAGCCACCTAGTCAGATTTGCATTTCAGAAAGATTTCTCTGGCTGTAATATGGAGGGTGCAAAACTGGAGGCAGGGATACCAATTATCATCGTGATGGAAGAAGAGGGTCTGAACTTATGAAATAGCTATAATAGAAGATAAAGGTGGAGACATATTAAACAGAAAAGTATTGAGTATGCAGTATTAAATAGAGGTAAATGAGTTTGAGAATTATAGGTAGTAAAATAAAATATAAAAGAAAAACTAAAAGTACTTTAGAAATGAGCAAATATAAACTATCCCCCCAAAAAAGGCCTCTGCCAAAAAATAAAACCTATAGTATAGGGAGAGCATAAAGAAAAGAAAAGAAAGAAAAAAAAAGATGGGTCAATTAGAGCCAACCATTCTTAGAGAGATATGAGAAGAGAGCAACTACTCCTTATAAAATTTTCATGATAGCAAACCATTTGGAAGGAAATCAACTGGCTTTTGGATTATTAGAGGTTATGACCAAAGAACAGCTGAGTAGGTGCCAAATAAGGATGACTATTCGACCATATTCTTAAATATGAAACTAGAAGTGGAACCTCATGGACAAGTAGGTAACTCTGTCAGACTGCTCTGAAAGAGGTCCCGGGTAAGAACTGCCGAAGCATTTGAGAAATTCTGAGAAGTGTAGTTCTGTTGATTCTCCAAAGGATTCCAATCCAGTCAATGTAGATAGCAAACTATATCCACAACACCAAGCATAGTGTACTGGTTGGTTTCATTGTAAGGAAGAAACGAAGGTCAGGGGAGAGGAGAACATACATGCTCCTGATACCCTGAGTGGATTGGCTAGGAATTAAAATGGTCTTAGCAGCATGCATCAGAAATAGAACAAGGAATCAAAATATGAATTCAGTTTATAAATATTGATCTTGAAAAGCTGGCCAGGCATCAGTCAGATGCATAGATTAAGCCTCAGAAGAAAGGTCTAGAATGGGATGGTTTCTGTCATCAGGACATAGGTGGTGTTAAGCCATTCAGAGAGCACCCATGTCCAGCAACACAACAAAAGCAGGCACAGGAAAAGGAGTCAGCAAAGGGAACTAGCAGAAACCATCAGTCCAAAAGGCATAAAGTACTGGGGAGGACTGGATTCCAAGGAAACTAATCAATAATGCCAGGGTCAAAGCTGGTTTAGTATTTTAGCTTAATTTAGTCAATGAACGGAAATTATTTTAATAAATACATCACTGTTCACTTAACACAGCTGATACAAAGCAGGCATAATGATCATTTCTAACAAGAACACAAGCAAATTTGCTATAACAATAGCATGACCTTCACGGGAGAGCAGATTTTAGAGACAAATGCTCTCCCTGAACTCTCTCTTCTCTTGCAATTTTCTCCCCTGAACAATTTTGAATCATTAAGAGGCACAGTTTCTAATTAACCTAGTAAAACCTCCTAATTGCTATGTATACTCAAGGCAAGACTTTGAAATCTCTCTAGATAGCAGTCATGAGACTGCAAAAAATTTTAGATAAATACAATATGATTTTTATTAAAAATTTATACCTTCCCTTCTCTAAGCATAAAGACCCTCTTCACATCACCTAATTTCATTTCTTTTGAGGGAAGTGAAATGGAGGAAGAAATATTCAGGGTCAACAGGAAAAGCTAATTAATGAGTTTACCCTTGACCAACTGCTCTCGCAAAAAAAGGTATTTTGTGCACTAAGCCTCTAGAAAGAGATGCACCATTTCTTCCTACTTTCAATAACCTGAAAAGCCACACTCAAATGTTGAAGACCCTAAAGTATGTATTCTCATTTGCTGTAATTAAATCAGATTTATAAGACATGGGAAGCATGTTTACTCCAATAAGTATGAAATTTAGACCATTTGTGTTTGTTTCCACAGCTTTATATGACTTCTAAACAGAAAGGCTCAAAATAGTCTTCTCTCCTTCCTCAGAGAGGGTTTTCAAAGTGATAATTTCTGATGCAAGAATCCTGTGGTTTTCGATAACCATTAGGTTCCCTAGGACATAGGTTCTCAAACTCTTCCCCATTCCCTTCCTGAGGCTTCCTGGAGAATATGACTCAATTCAATGTGAAAAAGCACACTCTAGAGCAGGGGTTCTTAACAAGGGGTCCATGAGCTTGAATTGAAATTCAAAAAAAATTTATTCTTGTGGGGACGTGTTGGTGTGGGGGTGATATATTTATTGAATAGTACACAGTATAGTGTGGATTTAGTAAGGGGTCCATGGTTTTCACCTGACAGGCAAAGGGGTCCGTGGAACAAAAAAGGTTAAGAACCCCTGCTCTAGAACCAATTCTCAAAGTGCACATGTGCCTCCCTATTTCCTTCCCATTTCAAGGTACTTGTGGGACATAATTTCTTAGGAAGGATAGATTGTGGTTAAAAGTGCTCCTGAAAGCATAAGTTCGAACATCTTTTTTCCATTAGGAAAGAGCTCTCTGATATTTATCCAAGTCATTGGGGAACAATGATAAATTGCATCCCATAATCATTTTACTTCAGCTCCCATCCTCTGCTCCATGCATACTTTGAACCAAGAGCCTGTTGAAGAAACCAGACATGAAGGCAAAACAAATGAAAACACCATAAATATCTTTACTTCCTCCAGGCCACATGATTTTATTCACAAACCAAAGTTTCATATTATATCAAAACAAGAATTGCTTTAGAAGGGGATAAAATATTACAAATCACAATAGAGCAAACACCGTTTTTTGCAACTTAGCAATACAAACAATGTAATACATATAAATAAGACAAAAACATTCTGCCATATAAATTCTATTACTGGCAGAAAAGAATGATACAACCTTGAAAGCATCCTTGGAAGCTGCAGTATAACTGAATTTGACAGTCTACACTCAGCATTTATATGCTGTGAAATTGTACATTGGGCTTCTGAGGAATTATGAATAAACTCTAAATAAAACCATTTCCCTGATGATTTGAGCCCAAAGGGGGGAGGACTTTGAATTGAACTGACAATGTACTCACCTTGGAATAAAAGATTTTACCCTGTCTTTTGCTCTTAAGGTAGAAAAAGAAAAGTAGGCAGTAAAGAAATATAGGGTATGAGAACAATAATGTCTGTTCATTAATTTAAGAAGTCTCACTTTGGGGTCTTTGCATTCAAAGTAGGGAGGTAAATCTGTCTCTTTGGAAGCCACGTTTTTAATCTCTGGATCTATAAATCCTGGGTCCAGCATTTCATCTCCCCGTGGGTCTACATTTCTATTTCCTATCAGAAAAGTAGCTCATCCTTTGTCTCTTCTGATTCTATCCTCCCTACCCCAGGCTTGCTCTCACAACTCAATAAATCAAACCTTTATTGAGGACATACTACATGCTGAAAAGTACAGATTCTTGCCACCCTGAGTACTCCACAGACAGACAGACCTATCTATGGTAGGATCATCTGGGGTGACTTCAGTTCCATAGTTTTGATGGAATCCAGCTCTGAAAGGAAATTAGAAAAGACTATAATGTGCACACTAATGCTAAAGTGAGGTGTGTACATGTGCTTACAGAGTCATGTTTTTGCCTACCAACCAAAATGTATGTTACACAAATAAATATATAGAAATAAACACAAATATCACTTATTATCTCTTTCACATAGAGGACTGCAGACTGCAGTCAGCCCCTTCCAAATCAGGACATTTTTTGTTGTTGTTTTTCTGTTGTACCCATTTTCCTTTAACATTACCCTTGATGCTCACCTTACCCTAATTTCATCGGTATAGAAATGTTGAGAAAGAAGATAATATTTTGTAATGTACTGTAATTCGCCCCACATTAGGGCCATGAATAGACATTATTTCCCCTGAATAATTTATAATTACCCAAGAAGCATCCAACACTGGAGGACCAAGGGCTAAAGGCATCTTAAAATACCCTGCTATTGGGAGCTACACATTTTCTGTTAGCAGGCTGTGCTGATTCAACCAAGTTTACTTTTACAGGGAGTTATTAGAGACTTTAAGAAATCCACTAAACACCAAACTATTATGCTTGCTCATTTCAGTTGAATCTTCTCAATTTCCAGGTTTTCTTGATAGAAAACCATTTCATTGATCTGTCAAGGTTTAATTATCCAAAGCACTAAAGGCTTTTGTCACCAGACCAGGTCTCCTGTTTCTACAGCCTTCATGCAGTCAGAGCTTTGAAAAATGACTAAGATTTTAAAGGTCACAAACTTCATAGACAGACAGTGTGACAAGATTGTAAGCTGAGCGTCTGTCTTTCCAGCTCACTTGTACTGAAGAACCTGGAACTATAGAAACTTCTCTCTGTGTTGTTTCCTACAGTTTCATCTTCCTTATAGGAAAACATTAGTGTTAGTGTTGATAAGCCTTAAACAGCTTTGCCTCATCCTAATTTCCACTGTAAAGGGCAGAGGGTTATAGTAAGCTTCCAGTGACATGTCCTTATAGATGGATAATTATATCACATATCTTCAGTGAAAGTCCAGCTGTACACACACGCACATACTCAGACACCACCCCATGCATTCCAAAAGCACAAACAATATCCAAAGAGACCATTTCTAACTGCACGTTGGGCTGCAGGCTTTCTTAGCCTTTGCTCCACAGGATTTGAAAAGTCATCCAATTTGGCTGCTTTTCCATCAAAGGCACAGAAAACTGCTTAGCCTAAGACTTGACTTCAAGATTTAAAATCCCCATATTCCTTCATTATGAGAGAGAGTGTGAGAGAGAGAGAGAATTCTGTCCTGTTTGCTGTTTGGTTATACTCTATTACTAAGTTACCCATAAAAAAGCTTTTAGAAAAGGTTAAGAGCAAGCTTTTAAAGAAAAAAAACAAACAACTGGGGAATCTCCCTAGTAAGTGATGGACAGGGAAATATACAACGAGGGGGCAAAAAAGTGTGGATTGTTGAAACTGCAGGATTAATCCACTCAGGCTATCAGGAAGCCCCAGGGGAAGTGTGGGGTTTTTCCACTGGCTCCTGAATACCGAGCAGGAATGCTGCTGCCATCCGCATGTTTTCATCCTGATGTTTCCAGCTGAATTTCTAACAGCTTAAATCTTTAAAAACAATAGTGCCCATTTGAAACATGTTAGCCACCAACAGGTGAGTGTGATTAATGTGTTAGTTAGCCCTTAATGAGAAGGAATGAGGGGCAGTGTTCCTTAATCCTTCTTTCTCTGTGGAAAAAAAAGCAATGGCTTTCCTGAATTGGAAATGAAGTAAAAATAGAAATCAGCGGGTACCCTGGTTCCCTGGCAACCCAAACCCCTGGGCTGCATCTGCTCACACCATGCCCTAAATGCCTCCAGCATAAAAGATGTAGTCAGAAGGGATTCCCTTTATGTGGATCCTCTTTACTCCAGTCCATTCATTCATCCCCAATTATTTGATTTCTGAGTCAGTAACCAGGTTTCTATAGGCTCTAATATTTTGTCACTGTAGGAAAGGCTTCCTCTAGGGAATTTACTATAACACCTTTTAAAGTGAATTGGTGTCTTGCAAGCCCTCTGGGAATATTTGTGTTAAAAGAAAGAATCAAGGAGGGGGAAGCCCGGAGAGTATAGCTTTTGGCTGTGCTGCAATTCCTTCCCCACTGCTCTAGGAAATCTGCAGTGTCATGCCTATTTCATCAGAACCCCACTGCCTGAGGCTTCACTCGGGGAATTGCCTGTCACGCTGCAGATTCATCTATAAATAATCAGCACAAATTGGCAACTGCCTGGAATAACAGTAACAGGGAAATAACTTCTGCATTCCACACCTTTCTCTCCAGCTTCCTTGATGCTCCAGCTCCAGCCCCATGCCTATGCCAGGCCACGCTCCTGTCAGTTATTTTTGGTTCCTTCGACTACTGGAACTAGAAATAATATTCTATAGCTAGTTTTGTTGCTTTGACTTTGTGACTTTAAGAAATCATTTAGAAACTATTCAAGAGCTACATTCTGAATTCTAAACAGGAAAGTTTTTAAAAACTGACATTTTTCTTTCATGGGAAAAGAAATGCTACAGTATCTACCTAGACTTTTAGACTTAAAAGTGATTCTATTCATCCCTGACTCATCAAAACAGGTTTATGCACTCCCAGGGCCTTGTCCATTTTATTGTTTATATTTCCATAAGGGGTTTTAAAAAGTAAGTTAAAATCAAATCTGAATGTTTTTCCTTGAAGGATAGGGGGTTCAACTTTAGGTATAACAATATATAAAGAATAACTAATTCCCTGTAAACTTAATTCCTTCAACCTAGATTGAAAGGTTTTAGCATATGTGGCACTATACTAAAAAAATATCTGAGGTGGAAAGATGAACATGACATGGTATCTGTTTTCAGAGAACTTAAATTCTAAAGAGAAAGATGCTGCACATAAGCTTTACTGTAATGCAAGAAAAACATGCTAAGGACCAAAAATGACATAAGCAAAGAGATATAAGAAACTTTTTTAATAATTTCATTTTGGTAACTAATATATGTATGTATATGCATATACACACATAGTATAACATTTGCCATTTTAACCATTTTAATTGTATAATTCAGTGGCATCAATTACATTTACAATATAATTTGCACCATCCTCTACCAAAACTTCGTCACCTCAAACTAAGTTATGAGAACATTCTGAGATACAATCATTTCCAGCTGTGATGGAAAATGCAACAAAATGTTCCCAGAGAAAATGGCATGCAGTCCAGACCAATGCATAAATAGAGATGGGAAGGGCATTCCAGATGGAGGAAATGGAGTGATCCAAGGCACAGGGGCAGGAAGTGTAGGAAGTGACCAGAGAGTGGTCAATGGTCCAGTTTGACCAACACACAGGGTATACAGTTGTTGGTTTCAAATTTGGTGTATCAATCAATCAACATCAATGCCCTCCTCAATTAATTCACTCATTCATTCATTAAATATTTCCTGGGTTCCCATTCTTCTTGGCAGGGACTGTTGAAGGTCTTAAGAAAACAATAGTGAATAATTCTGCAATAAATTTTCACAAAATCCCTTCTCCAGAATTGTTGAGATCACCATGCCTACTTTAAGATCACAATAACATCACAGTTGATGTTGTTAGAAAATACTATTCATGTATAATGTGGCTTCTTCATGAAGAAGTTTCCTCATTCCAGCAGGCAACACTACAACTTGTTAGAAGAAACTGGTTCAAGACACAACACATCAATACGTAAAGCATGCATACCCTTACAATATTCCAACTACATGCAATTGTACCTCCCAAAGTATTGCCTAAGGAGTTGCATATTTAAAAGGGTGAAGTTTTGCCATTTCATTTGGAACTGGCCACCAAACCAATTCACTTAAAAGCTAGACAGGTCCATTTTCCCTGAAGGGTAAAAATAAGAATGTAAGAATATTTTCAAACAGTATTCCTCAACTTATGGATAAAAAGTGATAAAAGCATTTGCAGGATGTATTGTAAGAGGTTACTGTAAGGACATAAATGAGATAATATAGGAGAAATTGATCTGTAGCACTAAACAGATATCAGCTCATTTGACTACAAAATTCCTTTGTTACTCTTAGTGCCATTATAAACGCCTCACTGCAAATGATAACAGCATGCACAATAGGGCACACATTATATTTATATCAAGTTGGAAGTGAATTATTTCTTAGATTTCAGAAGATGATTGGGATCTATGTTGGTCACTCATCAGTCCAGTAAGCAGTGTTGCCCACAATAGCAGCAGCAAAACTGAGACCATAGCTTGGAGAAGACTTCAAACATTTGCTAGTTGCAAGGGAAATCCATTAAAGTCCATTCCTGCCACTAAAATTGAGAGCCCAGTTGGTGTATAGCTGCAAAGATTTTCCATCCAAGTGGCTTGACAACAGGAGTCATCTGAGGTATTATCTTTGGTTTAAGGCCACCTCAAATTCATATTTTGGCTAAGCTATCGGAGCCACCAAATGAAGAAAGTACATAAGGTTATCATAACTCATTAGATCATCATAACTGCTGAGTCTAAGTTACCCAATATTTTTCCTAATATTTTTATAAACCATCTTTGCTGGTCAAAAGGTCATTAGCTAAAGAAAGACTGATAGAAGGTAACAGTTATTGAATGCATACTCTGTGCCAAGCACTCTAATTGGTATTTACACATTAATTATCTCATGTCACATCAAAAAGATGGATATATGCCAAGAGGTGTATGACTAAATGTAATGCTGTTGCTTCTTTTAGGTTGTTATAAACATATAAATCTCTGGCTGGGACAAGTTTAATGTCCCTTGACTTCTTTTCTCCCAGTCCCTTTCAGGACTTTTAGAAGCCACCTGTTGCAAGACTAGGACAGAATTGAGGATGAGTCAGAGTTGCATAGATTTGAGACTGCCTCTCTGGAAGATTCAATAAGGAAGATCAGCAAAAATGATTACTGAGGGCAAGAAGAAGGGATTCATAGCACACTGATCAACATAGCATCATGCCTTCCTCCAGGATGAGGAGAATAAAGGAAACAGCATGCATGATTCTCATGCCTTCTCCAGGTAGATGAAGAGGTAGTTCAAACTATTACAATAAAGATATTAAATAATACAGATTAAAATGGCTACTACTCACTAGGGTACATTCTCCAAATGCACATGTTTGGACACAAAGGTTAAATTCACTTCATCAAAGAGCTTCCTTTCTTGGAAAAATCTGCATCAGTGAAATTCCATGGATTGGCATGATCTAGAATAAGAAGAGAGATACCTACACTGATTAATGGGAGGTTTGAGAATGTTTTTTTTTTTTCATTAAATAATTTCTCCCTTTTATTCTCACCCACAAAAGATTATCTGTCATCTTCAAGCCAATCCTAAAACATCAACTCTACCATCATGGCCTTTCCCAAAAGTCACAGATTCCAAGAAAGAATAATGATATCCTGGAACCACATATCCTTCCCAAAATCAATACTCCTTCCCTTCACTGTTTCAAGAATGCTTTCATAAGGAAATTGACATTAAATCCCTACTTGTTCTATGGGTTGGAAACATTCAGGAATGACATTTCATTTAAATCATTCATTCTAGGACATATAGGCATCGTTAATCTAAACCTTACATATGATTATTAAATATAGTTTACATAATGCTACTATCATAACAAGGTATTTCTTAGTTACTTGAACACCTTAAATATTTAGCCTAACTAGAGAATAAATTTCAGGATATTGCCTAAATATTAGCAAAATGACTTCTAAAGCTATAGTTTCCATTAGGAGATTAAAAGTTTTTATAAATGATGTGAATAGTCTTGCTGTCCTGATTTTGTGATAATCAGGGTAGGCTAAACATTCACTATATTAGAAACCATGCATGTCCCCAGACCTAGTTTTTCTTCCTAGATTTGGTTTTTGGAATGCTGGTGATAAACTAAGCCTGATTTATTATATTACCATCCTGTATGGGAAAAGACTATAAATTTGGGTATCTTTGGTCAAATTTAAGAGAATAGCAGGGGGGCAGATGTGGCTCAAATGGTTGAGCATCTGTCTCCCATATGAAGGGACCTGGGTTTGATCCCCGGGACCTCCCGGTAAAAATTTTAAAAAAGAAAAATATAGAAGGCGTGTGGGTCACCAGGCCCTGTGCACAGGTGTGCTGCCAAGCCCACGAGCAGGCCCTGAGAGCGGGTGAGCCGCCATGTCCCACGAACCACACAGCAAGACGATGACGTAACAGTAGAGTGACACAATGGAGAGCCAAGACAAGACGCACCAAAAAAATAGGAACTAAGGTGGCACAGGCGGTAGGACGCCTCTCTCCCACATTAGAGTCTCCGAGGATTGAATCCCAGTGAAGACAGGAGGAGAAGGATGAGAAGAGAGGGCAGGAAACAGACACAGAGTGGCCCAGTGAATGGATACAGAAACAGCAAAAACGGGGTGGGGGGAGGGGGGTAAAAATGGACAAAAGTAAATAAATAAATAAATAAATCCTTAAAAAAATGTATAGGGGAGGAAGATATAGATTATTGTTGGTAGTAATACTTTGACGATGCTCTTTCATGATTTGTTAACAAATGTTTCAGAACAATGCAGGGTGTTTGGCTGGGGGTGGGGGGGATGTATGGGAGCCCTGTATGATGTTATGCATTTTTGCTTTGTAAGTTCATGATGTTTACTGAACACTTATAGTTTATGTATGTTCGTGTATGGATGATATATTTCAATAAGTTGTTTTTTTAAAAGTATTATGTCTAAAAAATACATATATATAGCTGTAATTTAGACACAGAAGCAAAGTTGTAGCTTATGCTAAGTTTTTAAAATCCATTTTGCTATTATTACATTGTCAATTTTTTTTTTTTAAGTTTTTATACCTGTATGGAAACTTTGGGCATTTTGAACTTGTGGTGGCTTGGAGTTATGTACCCCAGAAAAACATGCCTTAATCATAATCCATTTCTGTAGGTATGAACCTTTTGTAAATAGGACCTTTTTAAGATATTATTTTTCATTAAGGTGTGGCCAATTGAATCAGTTTGGATTTTAATCCAGATTAATAGAGTCCTTTATAAGCAGAATGAATTTTAGACCAAGGTGGGGGGGAATCCAGGGGAAGCAAGAAGATGGAGGTCAACAGAACCTGGAAGAGAAAACAGAATATGTTGCCATGTGCATTGCCGCATGATAGAATAGCCAAGGACCCAGGATTGCTGACTGTCAGCCCCAGAACACCACAGTCTTCAGGGAGAAAACATCACCTTACTGACACCTCAATTTTGGACATCTTAAAGCCTCAAAATCGTAAGCCAATAATTCCTGTTGTTTAGGCCAAACCATTGTATGGTATTTGTTTTAGCAGCTGAAAAACTAGAAGGTTTTAGTACCAGGAGTGGCGTGCTGCTGTTGCAAATACCTGAAAATGTGGAAATGACTTTGGAACTGGATAATGGGGTAGAGGCTGGAAGAATGGTGAGGGTTCAAAAATGAGTGAGGAATGTAGAGAAAGTTTGTGTTGTCTTAGAGAATTATTTGTTATGAACAGAATGTTGGTAGAAATATATGGACCTTAAAGTTGCTTCTGGCAAGTCCTTAGAAGGAAATGATGAATGTGTCATTGAAAATTGGAAGAAATGTGATCCTTCTTATAGAGTGGCAGAGCACTTGGCAAAAATATGTTCTGATGTCGGAGTGAAAATGGAACTTGTAAGCAATGAACTTGGATATTTAGCTCAGGAGATTTCTAAACTAAGTTTGGAAGATACAGCCTAGCTTCTTCTTGCAGCTAATAGCGAAATGCAAGAGAAAAGGGATAAACTGAGAACTGAACTCTTAAGCACAAATAAACCAGAAATTGATGGTTTGGAAAATTTGGAGCCAATTCAGGTAGTGTCCTCTGAGCCTACAGCCAGAAGCTGTTCTATCAGGGACCTCCCTGAGCTTTGATGAAGTAAGTCCCCAGAGGCCAAATTTCAAGTGAGGGTTTAAGTAAACAACCCTTTACCAAAGAGGGTGTGGCTGAACATGGATCCAGGCATCTATTTCAGTTAAAGTCAGAATTGGATATGCTAGTATCCAGGAAGGATCTGTGGAAAATCCTTTTATCTGATGGTTTGGAACCCCTGGAACTGTGCATAATGTGAACAAGGTTTTTGCAAAATTTGTATGAGCAGAACCATTGTCAGCCTGGACTGAAAGGGATGGTGAAGGGAAAGGCTGAAGGAAGAATGACTTCAAGGGCAGAACCATGAAAACAGATCTGGACAGAAAAGATCTTCTTGGGCCAAGATAGTGGCCCACCCACGTGTGTGGAAAGGGCATGTCCACCCTGTGCTCAGAAGGGGCAGTTCATCTGCCCCAGCTGGACTTGGAAGAGATGGACCTTGTGCCTCATTATACAGAGATAGTGCTGCCACCTCAATGTTCAAAGATGGTGATGCCTGTACCCTAGCATTTGCAGAAAGTCTGGCTGCCAATCTGATGCTCAGAGAGGGTGGTACCTGGACCCCTAAAGGATCACAAATATTCTTCTTCCATGAAATGGGTTTTAGAGCAGCATGAATAATAAATGAAATCATGCATGTGAAAGCATTCTAGAAACTGCAGAATACAATACAAACCTAAGACATTAATTCCCTGTCTATCTTCCATGTTCTTCACATAAGGCTGACTCATAGTAAAAAGGGATGAAATCTGAGTCTCTTTCTCTGTCTCTGTCTCTGTGTGTTTCTGTGTCATCTATCTATGTATCTAGTGAATAACATGATGTCTCAATTGCTATCAGAGTCACTAAGACTGCTTTATGCTAAAATTTTAATCTGGCATTCAAATTAGGTATGGAGCCCAATCATTTTTAATGTGGTTGAATTATACAAAATTGACAATATTCAACCATTTTCAATGCACAAAAATGACCATTTCATGGCTCAACATAATACAAAGTATTAGCTTTGCTTTTAAGCCCATAAAATTACAAAGACATCATAAAAATTAGCTGTTGTGATTCTGATAGGATTTACCTAGAAAATGAATAAGAGATACACTGTTCTAAAGATAGTTAGGGCATAAGAACTTGGAAGAAGGAGATAGGAAAGGGATAACTTTTCTGATTGAGGCTAACTGGCACCTTCATACCAAGAAGGGACTAGCTGTGTACAAGAAGCCTTAGATATAAGATATAATACACCTTATACTGTGATTTGGAGGCATGTTGCTATCAGCCTGTAACAGGATATTGAAGGGCTCTTTCTCTCTTCTCTAAGAACTTCAACTAAAGCCCAAATTTGAGGACAAGTGCTAAGAGCCCCTCCATTCTAAAGTCTAAAGACACATCTCTGCAGAATTTAGTCATGCAGCTATTGGCACTACTCCCACAAGCCTGTATAAGTAATAGATTAGAAATTCTAGAATTCCCATGCATTATTGAGTTGTTGGCCTAGCAAGGGTCCTCAATCTAAGTGGAGGTTGGAAATGTGAGAAGGTGTTTCTAGGGGTGTTATTGGCAATTAGTGGGCAGCATCCAGGGATGCTAAATAGCCTACAAAGTAAGAGAGTGTCCTGTGCAGCAAAGAATTATCCCACCCAAATTGCAACTAGCTTTCCCATTAAGAAACATTGCATAAGGTAAAACTCCTATGGCTTTTCTGCTTCCCTCCAGAAATGGCTCTGCTATCCTATCCCAAAGCCAAGTGGAGGCGCTCCCAAAAAAATTAGCAGTGGCTGCAAGAATGGGAGACTGACATCCATTCCCAAGGTGAATTCTGCCTATGAGTCGACTTGTTGATTTGCCTCTGTGCCTCTTTAAACAGAGAATAAAAGGGAATTAAGTGTGGGGAGGTGACTGAGTGAAGAAAGAGAGAGGCAACAATGTACTGGTTTGCCCTCCCACCTTTTTAGTGTGGCAAGAATATATGCGTCTCCTGGAACAAGAGGACACCATGGCAGTTATTCAGGCTTCAGTTGTGTGGCCAAAGGGCTGCTCCCCAGCAATAAGAAAATTGTCATTAGATGCCTGTCATACAGAGATCATGGACAACCAAGGAAGAAACACAGCAACCCTAATTAAATAGTATATATTTGCCCTTTTTCCCCCTTCTTCCTCCCAAACCACAATACATTGGAGGAAAGAGGAGTCCCGGGAGAGGGAAGGAAAAGAGAAGGAGTAGAGAAGGATCAAACCAGACCCCACCAACACAGTCCCCCCACCAACGCAGGTTCCACGGGTCCCAGGCCAATGCCAGCAGAGGAGAATAGCTCTCAACTGGATATGAAGTTGACATTTTAAATTGATTAAATTAAGGGGACTGGAAATTTATTTTTTTGTTTGTTTTTTTTGTTTGTTTTTTTATTGTGAGTAAAAATCAAAATTTTCACAATACATACCAACATTTGCAAAATGATATATAAATATATATGCATATATGTGCATTTGCTTACAAAAATGTTATTTATATATATATAAATATATTTTAAGAGGTGCTTAGATTACCTAAAATATTACACAGAACCCACTGGGATTCCCATGTTGCCCACCTCCCACACCTCCCACCACATCCCACACAAACATCTCCCACAAGTGTGGCCCACCTATTCTCAAAAATGTCCACAAAGAAGTGAGATCTGTCCAAGATATTGTTGAGATGGAAAAGATTTGACACGTTTGATGGCAAAAAAAAAAAATGGAGAAAAGAAACAAAGCTGTTTCTTATTTGTATCTCATCAAATTCTGATTAAAAAGGAATATTCTCAGCTGATAATTTTCCTACGTAAAATTATAGTAGTAATCCCAATATATGAATGGAAATATTTTTAAATTAACTAAAAACTACTAAAAAACACTTGATAATAATAGCTATGTGTATAGCCAGGGTCCTAATGACTAGGACAACAACAAGTAGATTTTAGCTCTCTTAGACAAACAGTAGATTTACCGGAATATCACAGGCTCACAATGTTCATTCATTGAATAAATACTTAAGGTGCACTACTATGTTTCAAGTATTGTTCTAGGTATTAGGCTATACCAGTGAACAAGAAATAAAATCTCTTCCTTCAGGAAGCTCACCTTCTAATGGGAAAGTCAGACAAAACAAATAAGAAAAATATACAGCATACTGGATAGTGCTAAGAGACAAAACCAAGCAAGAACCGAGAGAGGGAGTTGGAGTGGAAGTTTATTATTGGTCTTTTAAATAAGAATGGTAAGGGAAGACTTCATATGAAGTTGACGTTTAGGCAAAGTCCTGGAGAAGGTGAAGGCACTGCAGAATTTTGGTGGCAGATACAATGCCACCACCACAGATGGGCACTGATAGGACTGCAACCACCGACAAATTCAAATTCTAACTGTCCTTTCATCTTTATTCCCCTCACTGATTCAACCCCTCACTCTAAGCACACCTGGTTATCAGGTGTGGGCAGAAGGAAAATGGATCCTGGTTAAACTCATTGCAGGCTCCCCCCAAATAGGAATAATGAAAGCTATCACACTGTTACTTTTACTTATTCTGTGCACCTAGCAATTGTGACTAAGAGTGGATAAATGACTTGCTCTGGCAATGCAAGATGGAGCAGGAATTCAGACTCAAGTCTCAGCTGACACCAAAGCCTGTGGTCCTAATGACTAGGAAAACTGCTTCCCCCAATGAACAATCCTTGGTACTTGCCAATGCCTATGGTGAAAGAGGTAATTGCCCTGAAGGTCAGTGTCAACCATAGATTCCCTAAAAAGCAATTCAAATCAAGTCTCAGGATCCTCACTCTCATTTGAGGTGCTATTTCAAACTTTCCTCACCTATTCTCTCTGCAAGCAGCCAGTGCCTAATCAAGCCTGATGGTGGTGTGCACTTTAGGTCAATGTTTCTCAAAATGTGATCTTGGGAATAGCTGCAGCAACAGCATCTGTGAACTTGTTAGAAATGCAAATTTTCTAATCACACCCCAAATCTACAGAAACGGGGCGGGGACACTAATCTTTGTTTTAACAAGTCCTCCAGGCAATTCTGATGGAGGATTACCTTTGAGAACCACTGCTGTAGGTCATTCTGCTGTTCCCAAGATGCTGTGTTCTCAATATAACTCCATACACTTGGAGCAACTGTCTGCCTGTCGCTCATCAAAGCCCACTTCTCCCTCCTAGGCAGCCTACAGAAATCTGATCTCCTTCATGAAGCTCTGCCAGCCTGGGAACAGGAAATCTCTGCCTTAAAAAATTATCATTTGTCCTTAACAATGAAGTCCACATCAAGCCTACAAATCCTTAAGGGATTTAAACAAACATTGTGAAAGGCATGAGCACATATGTGCATTAATGTATTTTGAGAAACAAAGGTGGGATGGGTGACATGAATTATGAGGTTGATGGAGATAGAAAAACCATCTATTTTCTATATGGTGCCCAAGACATTGGCAGTGCTTAACAACTATTTTAAAAATGCTTACCTACTTATTAAAATAGTTGAATCCTGATTATATTGTTTGGGTAACTACCTATCATAGGCTTTCCATGGGTACAGAGTTGACCCACAGTATAATAAAATCCATGGAATAGTAAGATGATTAAAAATAGGATTTTAGTGAAATTTTTATAGCTTTTTATAAATGTAAATACATACACCTGAGTAAAGCTTCACTCGGTTCTTTTTTACTAAAGCAAAATGAGATTCCTCGGTTTCCATGGATTTTTCCTTCTCATTTGTCTTGAGAAAAACATTCTAGTATTCTTCCCAATTAAATTTTACCCCATAATATTGCATAATAAAAATTTTTCCTGCTTCTTCTCTCTACATACTTCACACATGTCTTTTGATAGGTTAATTTGTTTATCAACAATTGTTATTACAGAAACAATACAGTCTGTAAAAATGATAGATTAATTTCCTTAAATGAATATTTTGTATTTTCATTTTATTTTTATAATTCAGTTTATAATCAGTAGTATTTATTAGGAGAATGGAACTATTTTTTACAGAAGGCAAGAATGCAATTTTGGAGCCTCTTTCTCTCACACCGAAAGATAATTTCTAGCTTTGTATTTATAAGATGTGAACTACCAATATAATAAAATATAAACTACATTTCAGCAAAAATTTATAGTTAAGTAAAATAGAATATAACTATTTTAAAAGCATTTAATATCTCCCTACATAACAAAAAGAGTCACATTTTGTCCAAAACTTTTTTTCAGTTCATGAGTGCAAAACTCCCTCACATTTTTCCAAGGACTGAACAGAAGCAAGTCTGTTTCATGGGTGATACCCTTGGAAAAAACTAAGAAAGGAGAAGGAGAGGGGACATGAAAGTTTATTCATTAGTGATTGTGTCACTAAATGGTAACTCCACCTTGCTATTCCTTATTGCTCCCTATTAATGCAATATATCTTTGGCATTAAGAGAGTATCATACACTCCCTATCTTAGCAATAAATAGACTAGCAATTCCGATTAGATTAAAACAGGGTTAAGGTATAGAATTTCTTTCTTATAGGTAATTCTTTTATATTTTTAAGAAAATGTATGTATTGTGCTAAGAAGTCCTACAATGTAAATTATTTAAACATGTTTTGCAAGACATAACATGTTATTAATTCAAATGTAATACTTCATTATATCACAAACATTAATCAACTTTGATTCAAGTTTGGATCAAATGTCCAAAAAATAAATTTAAAATAATTAAACCTGATATTCATGGAGAGCAACTACAGTGCATAATATATTTTCAAAACTGTTGTGTTTTTTTTTTTAACAAACCCAGAGCTTCTGCAGTAAAGACCCTAGAGCAGAACCGCCTGTCAGACAAAGGGTCTGCCCACTGCAACCACGTGTCCCATGTTGCCAAGGTGGCCAGGAGTCTCAGCAGCTGCAGTTAGCAGCTCAGACTGAAGAACTTCAATTTTATCACTCTGAGGTCATGCCAGGAGCACAAGCAGTTGGCTTTTTGGTACTCTCCATAACTCCTGATGGAGAATTAGGCTTGAAAAAGAGGGTTACTTTAAGTATATCTGAGAAGGCAAATGTGGGACCCAGAATCTTATGGAAAATATAAGGTGTTCTTTTTCTGTTGCCTGAGTGTAGTGAACAGACTCTGGGGTGACACCCAACAATTTCTACCTCCTGATGTTAATACTCTGTGAAATCCCCTCCCTTTATGGGTGGAAACTTGCTTCTAACCAACGGTGTTGGGATATAACTCCCACGGTTATCTTTCGTTCCACAAGACTCTGTCTTGGCAGACAGGAGAGATTCTGTTGCTGGCCTTGAAGAAGCCAACAGCCCTGTTAGGAACTGGCCACAGGGAGAGCCACATGGCAGGGGACTGTGGGCAATCTCTAATCTCTGAGTGTGGACTCCAGCTGACAACCTGTAAGTGTTGCGGCCTCATTCATCCAGCCACAAGGAAATGAAGTCTGCCAACAGCCTGAATAAGTCTAGAAGCAGATTATCCCCAGGCAAGTCTCCAAGAGAAAATACAGCCTGGCCAACACCTTGGTGGAAACCTTGTGAGGGCCTATGCAGAGGGCCCAGCTACTCTGGGTCCAGACTCCTGGCCCAAGATAATTTGAGATAATCAATATGTGTTGCTTTAAGTCCCTAAGTTTGTGGTAATAGAAAACCTACACATGGAGTCAACATGGAATCCTTTTCACTTTGACTCAACCAAGCTTTGCTATTATCATGTCCATGTGGTACTTAGAGCTTAACAAGAAAACAAACAATAAACAACAAAAATACTAAATAAGTAAATTTTATAGTGCATTACAGGTGATATGCATGATGGACAAAAAAGAATAATAGAGTAGGGAAGGTGAGGCTGAGTGCTAGGGGTGTGGATGGGAAGCAGCATGAAATAGGGCAGTCTAAATAGAGATGATGAATTCATCAACCAGATATCCAAAGGAAGCACATTCCAGACTGAGGGAGTGACAGGAAAGGCCCATGGACAGGAGCATGTCTGCCACTCCACCAGGAACATCAGGAGGCCACTTACAGTGTTAGCATGGAAGTTACAAAGTTTCTCAGTTCATGGCACCCCAGTGTCTCAGTAATTTTTCACAGCACCCCTAGCCAAAATAAATACCCGACAGTTCTTTTTATGAACTACTTAGATACAAACAACTTAAGTATTTATGTCCTAACAATTTAGAAGTCATTTGAAAAAAATAATGTACGTAAAGTAAAGGAAATATATTTTCATTTAATTCCTAAATAACCACAATTATTTACAAATCGGGTATGTGTGCCTGTTGTGAACTGTGCAACTCCTCAAATGCTGTTATCAAATTGGACATGCCACCTTCATTTATTATTCCATATCGATTTCAGCAGATTTTTTATTATATCAGCCTCTCATTTACAATATCATCTAAATGAATGTAGTACAATCCAATATTGAAACTCTCATACAGTTTGGTATCTGACAGATATTTCTCTGTTTCCCCCAAAATGTGAAATGTCCCAGGGCAACCCTGTAACTCTGCTGTGGCACCCCAGGTTGCTTTGGCAAACAGTTTGGGAACAACAGAGTTAGTCTATACCTGAATCTCTTTCCTTATTTTGGTTCAAGCTACTTTCTCCCAAGAAGCTTCTCTGACTTCCTTTCTACAATTTCTTCTTCCTGATTTCCTTTTTCAGTAGCTACAAAATGGCTTAGTAAGGCATGAATAGATACAGAGAGAGAGAGAGAGAGAGAGAGAGAGAGAGGGAGAGAGAGAGAGAGAGAGAGAGAGAAACAGATATATAAGCTGTATAACAGAGTATTTCATTATAGTAATTCAATCATTCAGAGGCCTATAATCCTGGTGAAGGACTCATTTCCTTTGCTCTCTAGGTTCTTTAAAGGAGTTAGCCCTGTTTTAATATTTTAAACACCAAATACATCAGAACACAGTCAAAAAATTAAAACATATCTCCTCACACCTATAAAGGATGGAAACTAGAGGGGATATTCCCTGTCCCCTTAAAAGTAATTTTTTTCACAGTAGAAGTCAGTGGTCCCTTCTGCTAGAATTTGCTCTGATACATTACCTTAAGGCTTTCCTATTCATTTTCAAAATCATATTAACAGTGGGAATCATTGAAAACTATTTTTAAAGGGCAGAAGGAACATTTTAGCCCGTTATGGGAATTTCCAAGGACAATGAGAAAACCAATACTTTTATTCCAAAGAAAATTAAATAGTCATTAGCTTTTGGAGACTAGAAAGCACGTTCTCATTATGAGAATCAATCAAGCACCTTCATTTTTCCAAATCTCAAGGTACCTTCTGACTGTTGATGTGACACAGAGTCAACGGCAGGAGGAATGCAGTCATAGCTCATTAACAGCGACATACACTGTGAAACAGAGCTGGCAGCAACCTGGCATTCTCTTCCTCAAAGTGAGAATTAAATCAAAATCAAATTGAACTTTCATTATGCAGAGATAAAATAATACAGTGGGTCACTATCCCCCCTCCAAAAAAAGTCATGATTTCTTGTAAAGCATAATGAGGGAAAAATGACCTAAATGAAACCTCTGCTTATCTACCTTGTTAGCTACTTACAAAATTAGAGATTCACGGCCCCCAGACTTCCATGGTCACATAGTGCCATCTCATGTTGATAGCATCTTATGAGACTTCAAAAGCACATGAGTAAAGGGGTCCAAAGAAGCAATGGTAAAATAAAATAAAATCAACAGACAACCAGCAAGATGGTGGCAGAGTAAGGAGCTCCTAGAGTCAGCTTGTGCTACAGGGCAGTTAGTAATCACCCAGAGCTATCTGAAGCTCCAGAAGAGCATCCTGCAACATCCTTGAAAGAATGGAAGGAGGAGACTGCCCATTTGCAGAGAAGATTCCTACGTAGAACACCCCATGCCCCAGAGGCCAGTGCCCATCCTCCACTGAAGGCACAAGCCACCTCGGGAACTATTCCACTGCTGGACTTGGAAGCTCCACTTCCCGAAAGCCGGGGAGGAAGAGATGGTTGGGCACCAACTTCAGCTACTGATTAGTAAATTCGGCTGGCTAAGTATAATACTAAGAACAGCCACAGTTTGGACCTCTCTAAGTTAGAAAGAAGCAGGTAGCCGCCAATTTAACTTCACCCCTGGCAAGTGGGAAAACAGAGCTGACTGAAAATCACAGTGACGGTAGAAAACAGTTTCTTTCACCCAGATCAGCCTACAGCCCTAGCCTAGGTTTCTGCCCCACCTCTAGCAGGGAGGAAGCTGGGGGGACCTGCACCAGCCTCTCCAGGTAACTGAGGAACATTCGGCTGGCACAGACTGAATAGTCAGAAGTCTACAGGGACAACGGGGGTCATTTTGGACCCACGCAGCATAGATTGCTGCCCACACCTGCAGCTCCATCCAAGCCCCAGGCATGGGAGAAAGGGGCGTAAAGCTTCATCAGTCTCTCTGGGCAACTACAGTCTAGGCCTGCAAGACTTGGATTATTACACACAGCTGTGGCTCTGTCCTTACCCCTCCCTGGCAAAGGAGAAAGTTGGGAGAAGCTTACATCAGTCCCTGGGGCAATGAGGGCAGCTTGCGTTTCCACAGCTTACAGCACCAACTACATCCTTGGCTCCTACTATACAACTAACAAGAGAAAAAGGAAAAGAAAGCCCTAAACTAAAGAGAAAAACTGCACCCAGAATAAATACTCTAATAAGTCAGATGCCAAGACACTAACAAAAATTCACAATCCATACCAAGAAACAGGAAGATACGGCCTAGTTAAAGGAAAAAGATAAGCCTCCAGATGACATAAAGGAGTTGAGACAACTAATCATAGATGTTCAAACAAATCTCCTTAATAAATTCAATGAGATGATTAAAGAGATTAAGGACATTAAGAAGATATTGGAAGAGCACAAAGAAGAATTTGAAAGCATACATAGAAAAACAGCAGAGCTTATGGGAATGAAATCATGATAAATGAAATTAAAAATACACTGGAATCATATAATAGCAGATTTGAGGAGACAGAAGATAGGATTGTTGAGCTTGAAGAAATGGCCTCTGAAAGTGAACATACAACAGAACATGAAGAAAAGAATGGAAAAAAATTGAACAAGGTCTCAGGGAACTAAATGATAGCAAGAGACATGCAAACATACAAGTCATGGGTATCCCAGAAGGAGAAGAGAAGGGAAATGGGGCAGAAGGAATGTTTGAAGAAATAATGGTAGAAAATTTCCCAAACCTATTGAAGGACGTATATATCCATGTCTAAGAAGCACAGTGTACTCCCATCCAAATAAATCTGACTAGACCAATTCTGAGACACATGCTAATCAGAATGCAAATATCAAAGACAAAAAGAATTCTGAAAGCAGCAAGAGAAAAGCAATGCATAACACATAAGGGATATGCAATAAGATTAAGTGCCGATTTCTCATCAGAAACCATGGAGGCAAGAAGACAGTGGTGTGATATATTTAAGATACTGCAAGAGAAAAACTTCCAGCCAAGCATCTTATATTCGAAAAGATTGTCTTTTAAAAATGAGGGTGAGTTTAGAATATTCACAGATAAACAGAAAGTGAGAGAGTTTGTAACCAAAAGACCCACTTTGCAGGAAATACTAAAGGGTGTGTTACAGCCTGAAAAGATAAGACAGGAGAGAGAGGCCTGGAAGAGAGTCTAGAAATGAAGATTATATCAATAACAGTAACTAAAAGTGTCAAAAGAATGGTGAAAATAAAATATGACAGATAAAACCCAAATATTCAGGAATAAACTTAACCAACAATGTAAAGCACTTGTATTCAGAAAACTACAACTCATTGTTAAAAGAAATTTTTAAAAAGACCTAAATAATTGGAAGAACATGTTCACAGATCAGAAGACTAAATATCATTAAGATGTCAATTCTACTCAAATTGATATACAGATTCAATGCAATTCCAATAAAAATTCTACCAGCATTTTTTAAATAAATGGAAATCACAAATACGAAATTTATTTGGAAAGGTAAGCGTTCCTCAATAGCCAGAAACATCTTAAAAAGGAAAAGCGAAGTTGGAGGATTTTCATTTCCAGACTTTAAATCATATTATCTAGCTACAGTGGTAAAAAACAGCATGGTACTGGCATAAAGGCAGACACATAGACCAATGGAACCAAACTGATGGTTCAGAAACAGACCCTCACATCCATGGTCAAGTGATTTTTGACTAGAGTGTCAAACCCACCCAGCTCAGGCAGAACAGTCCGTTCAACAAATGATGCTGAGGGAACTGGATATCCATAGCCAAAAGAAGGAAAGAGGACCCCTATCTCACACCTTATACAAAAATTAACTCTAAACGGATCACAAACCTAAATATAAAATTAAGAACTGTAAAGCTTCTAGAAGAAAATGTAGGAAAATATCTTCAAGACCTGGTGGTAGGTGGTGGATTCTTAAAGGAGATAAGAGGAGGACTGAGATGGACTACTGATGTTTAATGTATATAGAAGTTTTAATTAGCTTTCCTGTAAAACTGTGGAAATTTACAGAGTTGATGGTAACACATTATTGTGAGTAACAGCTGGTTTATAAGTGGGAATGTGGCTGAAAATGGTAGTCTAGGGATGTAAATGCCAATTGACAGAAAGCTAGAGAATTATCTAAGGACTGAATAGCACAGTAAACTCAGAGGTGGATGAGAATTCTGGTTGATGGTACAGATGCAAGAGTTGCCTTTGTGAGCTAGAGCAGATGTACATCACTATTTCAGGGTGGTGGGAATGTAGAGAAGCATGGGGAAAATACAACTGGAGTGACCTATGGACTGTGGTTAACAGTAATAATGTAACACTCATGCATCTATGCCAAAGAAGTACTGTGTTGATAATTAGGGAGTATGGAAAAAGTGTGCCAAATGTACACTATGGACCTGGTAATAATCTCTTGATATTATCTCATAATCTATAATAAATGTTCCACCACGATGTGGTGTGTCGATAGAGTGGTGTTGTTTGGGAATTCTGCACATGTGCATGATTGTTTTGTAAAGTTTATAACTTCTGTCATAAAAATATATTTAAAAAATAATAATAGGGTGGGTTGGGGGAAAAATACACCAAATATAAGATAAGGACTATAGTTAGTAAGATTTTGACAATATTCTTTCATAATATGTAAAAAATGTCTCATAATTTGTAACAAATGTCTCACAACAATGCAAAGTGTTGTTGGTGGGTTGATGTATAGAACCCCTGTATGATGTTATGCATGTTTGCTTTGTAAATTCACAACTTTTACTATGCACTTACTGTTTATGTATGTTAAATGATATAATAATATAATATAATATATATAATATAATAATATAAGTTAGGTTGGGAAAAAATATTTTGGTTAGTAGTAATATTTTGAGGATGCTCTTTAATCATGAGTTAAAAATGTTTCACAACAATGCAAGGTATTGTGGTAGGGTGAGGTATGAAAGCCCTGTATGATGTTATATATGTTTGTTTTATAAGTTCACAACTATTACTATACACTTATTGTTTATGTATATTTATCTATGAGTGATATACTTCAATAAATTAAAAAAATAAAAATAAAATAAAGATGGACAACACCAAAAAATAAAATGAACTATTTACTGAGTACCTGCTGCATAAATATCATATTTCCTTCACATTGCTGGAAATTGTGTACAGTATGCACAAGCTTAAATTACCCTGACTTCTGTGGAAATTATTTACATTGTGGTGGGGGGAAATAAAGAGATGTTCTGTTGAATGCTTTACTGGTGATTTCATCAACATTAAATATGAGTGTGGAGGTGGCCATCAGGCTGCTCAGCTTGAGCAGAGCCCTGATTGTGTTTACTATACATCTTCTTAGAAAAATATGGGGCTACTTAGCATTTATATTGCACTTTTCATCTCCAAGCCACTTTACAGAACCTCTCTGATTAATTCCCTCAACGCCCTTGCAAAGTAGTTATTACTCTATACTATTAGGTTTCTTTCTGAAAGCTTTTGATGCCCATTTCCACTGCTTATGAGTGAAATGCATTCACCAAAAAGAATTCCTCCAAAGACTCATGTCCACAGCCAAAGAACAATTATCATCTAAAACCTTAATGTCTCACCTTTTTACAAAGAAATAAAAAGGCTTGTAATTAATTCTGACAATATAAGAATTTTTCCTACTCTCACATCAGTGCTAGCCCACCAAGGGACTCTCCCTTAAAATAATAGCATTGTGTCCTCAAAATAAAGAAAACCTAGGGAAAAATGTGATGTGTAGGCTGCTAAAAGAGGAAGGTTTTATAAATTAAGACTCTGGGGTATATTAAAGAACTGGTATTTTTATTTAAACCTAAGCATGCATCACTTCAAATTAATCATCATTTTTAAAACCAGCTTTTCACTACAACATTTGGATTAGCAATGTAATTTAGGACAAAAATAATAGGGAAGTTGTATTTTAATGAGTTATATTTACATTTTTTCTGTATGTAATTCAAGTTTGAGCATCTTAACTGAGCTCTTTCTTTTTAAAAAATTACAAATACTTACTACCTGACTCCCATACAAAATTTGCTCAAATACTAGTGTTTCAACAGAAAGGAAACACATTAGGGTTCATCTAAGGGAGAAAGAGAGCAGAAAAAGGCAGAAGAAATAAGAGGTAGTATCCTGAGCAAAAGTCTATTGTCAATGCGGAGGAGGGGGGCAGAGTACATCCTAGGGCCAAATACACACAAGGCAAACTTCCCTCCACACATTTCAAAGTGCCAAGCCAAGATATACTAACAGTTGACAGAGGGGCATGGCTCCTTCAAAGACAATCATTTTTCTCCTTTCATATTTATTTTTCTTCATCCCAGAGATTACCAACCAAAGAGTTACATATGACAGGCATTTCACAATGCACATCTTTATGATGAAAAACATTTCACATTAGAAATAACCAGCCAGTATTTTTGGCTTTAAAAAATAATTATTATTTAATGGTATGTGGTAAGCAGTAAGTTAGAATGTATAGCATGACATTCCCAAAACTCTTTCTGCAGACCTAGGAAGATGTTTTTGGTGATATCACAATGCCGGCATTTAAAAACAATCTCTTGTTGTAGCCTTTCAATGGAAGGAGATTCATCACCATTGAAATGTATTTTAGTATATTTTAGGATTTAGGAAAAAAAGATACCATGAACTGAAATCAAAACTCTAATAAGCATATTCATTAGGCCAGATTCTCTTGGAGTTTAAGATAAATTTCTCTGCTATCCATAGCAGGAAACTATCATTTTCATTTAAAAAAAGATTTTACTTGGGGCTGGGGCAGGCACGAGGTTCTTGTTCAGCAGTAGTTTTTGTATATCTTAGAAGAGTGGGGACATTCAAGGGAGGGAAAACAAGGTATATTTATGGTCTGTCCACAGAGATAGCTGCTACTACCAATAAACGTTTAAAGGCTCCCCAATGCCCACCAAACCAAGGCTGAACCCTTGGCTAGTGTCTGGCAGAGGCTAATTTACTTACATTTCCTTCAGATGTGGGGTTTTTTTTTTCCCCATAAAAGTAACCTTATTTTCCTCATCAAGCTCACACCTAGCTGAGCAGCATGGATAACTTAGATTTGCAAGCAATAATATTTTAGTCTCTTTTGTTTTAAACAGTTTAAATGATTACATTTACTCAGTCTATTCAAAGTTAACTTCGTTTTATGGTTAAGTAAAAGGGTCTCTTTTGGATGACTCAGACCCTTTTGGCAAATGTCCGATCTTCCCAGGTTTGCTCCTTCACCTCCAACCTCCCCAAGACGGCCACTGTGTTTGTAAAAGGGACTTACCATGCCCTCCCAAGAGCAAGAGGACAGGGTCCTCAGGCTGCCATAGCATCCTCTGGATCCACTGATCTCTGCTGCAGAGCGGCTGGATTGACTTGCCCCTGCAGTGCAACTGGCCATGTCAGGCTATGATCCAGGTTATGTCTAGAGCCTGTAGTCCTAGACATTTGTCCCCAGCCTAGAGGGTCCCACCTGTAGCAACCTTTATGATCTTACCTCAAGCTTCTGTCAGGCCCCCGATAGTCGGCACTTCTTTGCTACCTCCCTAGGGTACATTGGAATTCCTGGGTCCCTTGTAACACTACAAGTCTATGGGGAAGCAGTAGGGCATCTATAGGCCTATCTGCCCAGCCCTTTCCAGCACTGCTGCTTGGCCACCACCTGAACTTTCCATGTAAGTAGTGGTCAAATGAAAGGCTTCCTCTTAATCTTGTAGTGGTCCATAACATAACTAAGAAAGTTTACTATTAGTCCTAGTAATCTCAGGCTTCCATGTACTTCTCTGGCTATCTCTATAATCCTTGACACCTGAATTACTTGGTCTCCCTTCTTCTCTAAACCTTGGAAAAGGAGCAGAGAGACCTCAGAGTTTATTCCTCTTTGTCAGTGCTTCCCAACCTTCTTCATAACACACATCAAATTTGATAGCATTTGTACTACACACTGAAGTAAACTGGAGGGGATTTTGTGCCATCTATATGTGACTTGCTGGACAAATTCATTACATTTTCTTTATATTATAGATTTATAATAATAGAAATTAAACGCAAAGTACTAGAAAGTTATTAAATTTTGAATTTGTATAAAACACTGTGGTGGCTTGGAGCTGTGTACCGCAGAGAATCATATTCTTAAACTTAACCCATTCCTATGGGTGTGAACTCTTATAAACATGACCTTTTGATGAGATTACTTCAGTCAAGGTGTGGCCCAGCTGAACCAGGATGGCTCTTAATCCTATTACTACTGAAGGCCTTATACGAAGGTCACAGAAAGAGAGAAAGCCAGAAGGAACAGCCAGAAGCTGAAAGTCAAGGGAACCTGGAAGAGAAGGGAGAAGCCAGGAGAGGCCATCATCGGCATTGCCATGTGACAGAAAAGTCAAGGACCAAGGACTGTTAGCAGCCAGCCCCAGAATGTCACAGTCTTCTGGGAAAAAGCATCACCTTGATAACACCTTGATTTGGGGTATTTCCTAGCCTCAAAACTGTAAGCCAATAAAATACTATTGCTTAACTCAACCTATTGCATGGCATTTGTTTGAGAGTCAGAAAACAAGTACAAATACAAAATAAGTTATTTTCCAATTTTTTAAGAGAAACTTGAGTGGGATTCTCTGAGCATAAATTTATATCAGATTTTACCCCTAAAATAGGCAAAGCAATTTCTGATCAAGTTTTTAATGACGTGCTCTTCAAATTCTAGAGAGTCAACACTGATGAGAATCTTTATTCTCACAAACAGATAATAAGTTTAATACCACTTTCTAACACCAATGTCTTAAAATCATTCAAAATTTATAACATTTGAAATTATATTTAAAGAATTTGCCCACTATTCCTTTTCTTTCATTGACAAATATAAGGTTGAAATTTGTGGTGATAATGCAAAAGCACTTCAAGTCCAATCAAACTTTTTTCCTCATCAAGTATTCAAACTAGTGCCGACACTAATTAGCAGAGTAACATGCATTGTTAGAGTAGTCACTCCACAGCTAGCTTGGGAACCACAAAAGGGCACATCTGCCACACATTGACAGAAATATCTGATCTATCAGAAAACAGTCACAGTAGAGACCCAGGAGGCCCCCAGCAGGCCTCCCTACTCTCAACCCTGACTGCAACCCTGACACCCTCCCCTAGTGCCGCACAGCACCAAAGTCCATGTGCCCCAAAGGTCAGTGACATACCCTGCCCATCAACCGACTGCTGAAGTGAATGTCCAAGTGTGGAGCATCTCCTTGGCCACACACAGAAGAGTACTTGACTACATTCTTTTCGAGCCCCTAGACAAAACTGTTGACGTTCAGAGGCTACCAGCCAAGGGGCACGGCCACCCTCAGCCATGCTGGGCTTTCCTGAAGATTAAGTTAGGTCAGGAGATTCCAGTAACCCACTGGTAACACATAGGTTGGGAAGCTCTGGTCTGTCTTATTCTTGATTTTTCCTTAGGCATCAAGCCTCCGGGCCTAAACAACAAAAAGGAAGGGGAATATTTTAAACACTCACTGAACTTTATGGTGTGAGGTCTCAGACTCTGATCATAGCATGTAAAAGCAATTCTAAAGTTTTCCTCCTTTTAGACAAAACTTGGATTCCAACCCTATTGTCTTGATATTAAGTCCTATTTTGAATTTCATAAGCTAAATATTAACATTTGTTTTTCATTTGCATTTCCAGTTTTAAGAATTCTAATGTCTCTGTTCCCAAGGAAGTTATTTGCCTTGAACTGATTGTGGAGAAGTACACGGAAATAAAAAGGAAAAAAAATTGTTAATATTTTTCAGTACATTGACCCTGGTATGGGCATTCAATGCCCTCCAAGAAATAGATACAACCTAAATCTCCAGCCTCATCTCTCCCAACTCCTCGCCCTACTGAAATGCTGTCAAGCAAAACCACTCAACATTCCTTGAACTGATACCATGACATTCTTTTTGCTCATGACAGAAAACCCTAGAAAGGCCTTCCTCCCCATTTCACTAGATAAAAATAAAAATCTATTCATTTCCTTCAAGATCCATTTCAAATCTATCATCTATGGAGTCTCTTGCCATATTTTCTCTGCTTTAAGCTCATGTATCTCTTATTCCTTAGAACTCCTAAGGAACTTTCCACATCTCTTCCGTACTTCTACTTTACCTTGTACCAGAATGAGTCATACAAGTTTTTGCCCCCTCATACTGGCTTGTGAACTCTTTGAGAATAGGAATTGTATCCTGCACATACTTCTGTGTCTACTAAATAATTATAGACAAGTTTGAAATCATTAGGGTAGACATATCAATTAGAAGTAGGTTTACACAAATATAAACAGTAGTTTAAATACAAAGGGTACATTCTCTCACCTAAGAGAAGTCCAGTATAAGGCTGTTTGTCTAGAGTTAAGCAATCCAGGGTGGATAGAATAAAATTATCAGGGACCTAGTCTCTATTTATTTGACTAGCATACCATCCTCAGAATCTGATTTACATCCTCAAGGATGTCTTGAGGTTGCTCCAGTTGTCATATATGAATCATAGGCAGCAAGAAGAGAAAAAGGGGAACAAGAAAAAATTACACACTTATATCTCCAAAAATAAAGCCTAAATAAATAAAAGGAAAACACACACACACTCACACACAGAAATACTTACAATATACCTGACAGAGAAGTCATATAATTTTTACCCATTGTTTTTGGAGGTGAGGAGTTGAAATGCAGAAGGGAGATTGCCACAGACAGCACAGAGAACAAATGATTCAAATTTTTGGTATTGGTACTTGTAAGTCCAGATATGAAACAAATGTGAGACTACAAGCAGCAAGAGTTTTTCAGCCACAATGGAAACCCTCTAGGATGGCTCAGAAGGGAAGCAAGAGAACTAGAAACTGGTGAGTGTCCCTGATATTGCCTCTGCCATCTCTTAGCTGAAAACCCCACAGTAACTTTGAAAATGTGAGAGCAGAGGAAATCTGAACCTGGTTTCCTAAATGGCGTCCTAGAATTCACCCACACCCAGTAGTGGTGGAGCAGACATGGTGACCAGGCAGAGGGAGCTTGAGACAGCCCCACTGAGTTCTCATAACACCAACATGGCTTGGAAGAGCATCAAAAAGTTTTCTTTAACCTGATCCTACCAAGGCACAATCTAGGTAGAGAAAGCCCAAAGATCTGAATAAGCCTGAAGATCAGTCAAATTGAGAACAGAGAATATCTTATAGAACTTGCCCTTGAATCCATTTGGGAATGTCCATGTTTCATGGATGTCAGCAAGGATAGAAGCCCATGATGGAAACAGTCAGAAATGGACCCGAATGACTGAGATGGCCACATGCCACTATGGACCTATTACAGTCAAAGGTATGATACCCCTTTTTTGTGGGTGCTGGGGACTTCCCCAGAGCTTAGATGCAAGATCATCATAAAAGGAAGTGGGACAAAGCAGAATTAACAGAATGGAGTTCAAGTTAAATATTAAGTTTAGTTTAAAAAAATAAAGTTACATTTTTGTACACATAGGGTCTTTAAACCCCATACCCATTGTAACCGTTGGGGAATTTGATGTAATTATGAATTCCAAAAATATAATTGGATCATGCTTGTAAACTGATCTGTTAATCTGGACATGATTAGGTTAGGATTAGGGCATTGAGCCCCACCCCTTGGTGGGTGGGGAATTGAATATAAAAGGCAAGGCAAAGGACAGTTGAAGCAGTCTTTTGAGAAGCAGTTTTGATTGGAAAGAAGGCCCCAGGGGAAGAGAAGCAAGCCGTTCGCCTAATCGTCTACAGCTGACCTTGTGGAGGAAACAGGAGCTAAGCCCGGAGAGAAACGCAGCTCCGGGAAGAGAGGAACCCCAAAAGCCTGAACCCTGGCAAATGCCAGCAGCTGTCTTGCTCTAACACATGGCAATGGACTGTGGTGAGAGAAGAAACTTAATGCTTTATGGCCTGGTATGTGTGGACTTCTACCCCAAATAAATACTCTTTGTAAAGACCAACCCATTTTTGGTATTTTACATTAGCACCCCTTTGGCTGAGTAATACACCCATCAATAATGAAAGTAACTGATTCTGCCAAAAAAAGGATGATTTAGTAAGGTTGAGGTGAGCTGAGATGTATTTGGCCTGAGTATGAGGAATGACTAAGCATTTACTCTGCTGACAAGGTGGGGTCACAGGAAGACATTCATGGCAGAGGGCCCTCTTATGTAGAAGTGATGGCACTTCAAAGATGAAAGCTAGAGTCCTATCAAAGTAAGGATCTGTGCTGCTTATATAATTCCCACCCATCTCCTTCCATGAGCTTTCTCCATTCATACTTTGGGTTACCTTGTGCTGAGTAATTTCTGTTATTTTAATATAAAGTGCTAGTTTCTTGATAGTATACTCAATGGTTCTGGAGAAAAGAAAATCTAAATGAAATGAAAAAGGGAAATGTATTGGTTACTGGCCAGAACAGGTTAAATATTTCAGATGGGTGTTTATCTCTTCCTAAACTGTAAAAAAGAAATATGATCAAAACTGGATGCATTAGTGCCATCAGCCTAAACTTATCTGGATGGGATAGCAGGTAATTCCAGACACTCTTTGGGGGGTGCTCTCACACATCATCCTGTCTAAAGAGCTCAACAAATCTCCATGGATTTGATATGATTCGATTTGATTTGATTTGATTTGATCCCTTTGTTATCTGTTAGGGGTAAAGAACTACAGAGAAAGTTTCCCCCCTTGGAAGTTTTAAGCATTTCTGTAGCTGTTTGCACAAGTCAAGAATATACCATCCTCAAGTACTAACTAGAAAAGCAGGTTGTGGGAAAAGATGTTTCATCTAGAGCACCTTAGCTTTAGAGAACTACCAAGGACATGTTTGACAATAAGCATACTGTTTTCAAGCATAAGTCATTGTTCTTCTAACTTTTCCCCATAAAAAGTCAAATAAGAAATATATTTCATGTGTACAGAGGCACATCCACTCACAGAGATGATAATTTAAATCCGTGCTAAATTTAAAATGCAGACAATCTTACAATGTACTTCAATGGTATATAAGACACTTGGAAAAGTCATCCATTGAAATACTATAAATTGAACATGTATTTCTCTCCACTACCTATCAAAACCCCTAAAAAATAGTAAAGGAATAAAGGAGTTAAACAAACAAAAAAGACAAAATGACAAAGATAGCATTAGAAGACATCAGATGAGTGATGACAAGAAAATTCTAGAAGATGGACAATAGAGGAATGAGTGGTCATTAACTGCTCTGGTTATCTATGGCTCTGTAAAAAACTACCCCAAAACTTACTAACTTTAAAAAAACTATTTTTTATGCTCACAAATCCTTCAAGTTAAGAATTTGGAAAGAACATGGCAAGACAGCTTGTCACTGCTCAACAAGCTTGCACCTCAGCTGCAAAGACCCAAAAGCTGGGACTGATTCACTGACTGGAGACTGGAGTCATCTGAAGGCATTGTCACTCACATGCCTGGCAGTTAATATCAACTATCAGCTGGGACCTCAGCTTGGGCTGTCAGCTGGAACACCTGCATGTGGCCTTTTATGTGCTCTGGATTTCCTCAGGGCATGGAAGCCTTAGACAATTTCAGGATCCAAAGGCAAATGTCCCAAAATACCCAGGCAGAAGCTGTGTCACCTTTTATGATATAGTCTTGGAACCCACTTAGCATCATTTTCACTGCACTTTATTTGTCAAACAGTCACTAAATTTGGCCCAGATTCAAGGAGAGAGAACATAGACCTCCACCGCTCAATGGGAAGAGTGTCAAAGTATTTGCAGATTATGTTTTAAAATCATGTATTAGTCAGCTAATGGGGTGCTGATGCAAAATACCAGATATTGGTTGATTTTTATAAAGGGTATTTATTTGGGGTAGAAGCTTACAGTCACAAGGCCATAAAGTGTAAATTACTTCCTTCACCAAAGTCTGGTGCTATGTGTTGGAGCAAGATGGCTGCCTGTCTCTGTAAGAGTTCAGCCTTCCTCTTCAGGCTCCATGGTCCCAGCTTCTTCTGGTCTCAGCTGTAGGCTGGTATAAGGCTCATCTCTCTCCCTGGGGCTCATTTCTTCCTGGGCTTAGCTGCTCTGTTCTCTCCATAAGGTCAGCTATAGACTATCAGGCTCTCTTTGTTCCCGGGGCCCCTGCCATGTCTCTGGAGCTGTCTCTCTATTCCTCTGTATTCTTCTCCTGTGTATTTACTTCCTGAGGCTCCAGCATCAAAACTCCAACTTTCTCCTCTACTGTGTAGTTTTCTTTGTGAGTCCCCACCCACCAAGGGGGCAAAGACTCAACATTCTACTGATATGGCCCAGTCAAGCCCCTAATCATAATTTAATCAAGTTAATTTAACCTCTGAAGTTAATACACTCTAATATGTCCAGAGGGACAGACCAGTTTACAAACATAATCCAATATGTATTTTTGGAATTCATAAACAATACCAAACTGCTACAAATCATCACACTAACTTAGCAATGTGGAAGAAGCTGTAATTTTATAATTTGTAAAAGAGGGTACAAATGAAAACAAGCTAATCCATGCTGTAGGACTTCAATATGTCTTAAGAATTAAATACATCAGACAACAACATGATAGGGCAATGGGCAAGGATGAAGGATGAAACTGGGAACAGGAGGACTGGATGAATTGCTGTACAAGGAGCACTTAGACCTCCAGATTCTTTCAACAACTGGCACAGACTGGCCATCAACCCATTCTCTCCTCAGCAGAAGGGAAGTTTGTTCTCTGGAGCAGCAGTTCTCAAAGAATGGGGGCCTACAAAGTCAAAACTATCTTTATAATAATAGCAAAATATTATTTGCCTTTTTTCCTCTCGTTAGTATACATTGGACTTTTCCAGAGGATGTATGCAAAATAGAATTGAGAATCCAGATGTCTTCTACTAAGCCAGACACTAAAAAGATTTGCAAAAATGTAAATACAATGCTAATTTTCTCACTAATCCATTTGTTTGGAATATTTAGTTATTTTTTTTAAATATATGTTATTTATGTTGAAATAAAATAGGCTTGTTATTTTTATTTTTAATGAACTAATACATATTTTAAAATTTTCTGCTTTAACTTCTAATATGATAAATATCAATAGCTACTTTAAAAAAAAAAAAAAAAAAAAAAAAAAAAAAGGTCTTTAGAGTCCTCAATAATATTTAAGATTGTGTAGAGGGGTTTTGAGAACAAAATTTGAGGACCACTGTTCTGGAAGTTTGAACCTGAGAGACCCTAGCTTTGAGAATATCATGAACAGCAGAAGGCAAAGGTAAAATATCAAACAACAAGAAAATAATTAACAGTATTTTTTAAGAGCCTGAAAGTGTTGGACTGTCAGCACCTTGAGCCCATTATAACACCAAGAAACTCTTATGTGAATCTCCTCAAGATGCTATCAGAAGAAAAATGGCACTGGACATAAAGAAACATGAAGAAAAATAGGAATTGATTTCTTTTTAAAAATATTCTTGATCAGAGGAGCCTGGCCTGATCACAATGGTAGAGAAGAGATGATTCAGGCCTCCACCCTCCCAACACAACCAGCAAACATTGGCAGAAACATCTTTCTCAAAGCTTCAGCAAACAAAGGACTGCAGTAAAAGGGCAAGTACCCTATCAAGAAAAAGGCTACTTCAAAGCAGCATGATCTTGTGGTGCCCTGGCTGGCCTCTGCCTCACTTCTCACCAGCTTGGCACAGAGACTGACCATGATCCCAGTGCAGATCCCTGGTCCCAATTCTGAAGGGAGCAGAACACACTTGTTCACATACTGGAAGCATGTATGTCTGGCCCAATCTGTTTGGTGGTGGCCTAAGAGATTTGCTGACCAGAACTTGCCTTGCATGTAGAAGATGGCTCACAGTTTGCTCCTACAGACTTCTGTGGGAGAACAGTCAAATGGCTACATGGGACAACAGTTTGCTGACCGTAGGACAGTCAGTGCAATGCCTGGGACCGTGAGAAAACAGTAACTTAGAGAAGAGGGGCACTCATCCATGTAAATGGGATAATTCATAGGTCCATAGGTACATGCTCAAGACAAAACACGTGCACAAAAAGTATCAGAGTGGCCCTGTGCTTTGACTATAAGCTATACTCTAAACTCATTGCATGGATAGATGAACACAAACAGAATATCAATAGAGAGATGGAAATTATGAAAATGAAACAAACAGAGCTGAAGACCACAGTAACAGAAATTTAAAATTCCCTAGAGGGTTCAAGAGCAGATTGGAGCAAGCAGAAGAAAGAATCAGTGAGACTGATGATGACAAATCACTCAGTTTAAGGAACAGAGAGAAAAAAAGAATGGAGCAAAGTGAACAGATCCAGAGGAAACTGTGGGATACCATCAAGTGTGTCAATATATGTATTATGGGAGTCCCAGAAGAAGAAAGAGAGAAAGGGGCAGAGAGAATATTCAAAGAACTAATGGCTGAAAACATCCCAAATTTAACAAAAAACAAGAATATACACATCTAAGATGATCAGCAAACTCCAAACAGGATAAGCCCAAATAATAGACCCACACTGCAGCATATTTTAATGAGAATGTCAAATGTCAAAGAAGAAGAGAATTCTGAAAGCCACAAGAGAAAAGCAGTGTCACATACAAGACAGCCTCAATAATATTAAGTGGCAATTTCTCACTGGAAACTATGGAGGCAAGAAGGCAATGAAACAACATATTAAAAGTACTGAAAGCAAAAAATTGTCAACCAAGAATTCTATATCCAGCAATATTTTCTTTCAAATATGAGAGAAAGATTAAGACATTCCCAGAGGGAAGCGGCTGTGGCTCAATCAGTAGGGCTCCCGTTTACCATATGGGAGGCCCCGGGTTCAGTTCCCGGGGCCTCCTGGTGAAGGCAAGCCGGCCCGCATGGCGTGGTTAGCTGACCCAGCAAGCACAAGCAGCAAGGGAGGTATAAATGAATAAATAAATAAAATCTTTAAAAAAAAAGACATTCCCAGATAAACAAAAGGCAATGGAGTTTGTCACCACTAGATTGGCCCTAGAAGAGATGCTAAAAAGAGTTCTGCCAATTGAAAGAAAAGGACAATAGACAATAGATTGAAGCCACATATGAAGATAACATGGTGAAGATAACAACATAGGTAAATATAAATGCCAGGATTGTTGTAATTTTTGATTTGTAACTCTACTTTTTACTTCCCACAGGATCTAAAAGGCAAATGCATAACATGGAGTGATAAATCAGTGGTTTGGGACTCATAATGTATAAACATATAATTTATAACAAGAACTACATAAAGGTAAGGGAACAGAGGGGTATAGGAATATAGTTTGTATATATCATTGACTTTAAGTTCATATATAAGCAAACAAGATTGGTATAGATTTAGGATGTTAAACATTAGCCCTGTGGTAACTACAAAGAAAAATATCAGAGAATTTGCAAACCCCTAGAGATAGAAATTAGAGTACAGGTTGCCAGGGTTGGGGGATTAAGGGGAATGGGGAGATGATGCATAGTGGATGTAGGGATTTTGTTGGGGAAAGTTTTAGTAATGGAAGGTAGTATGGGTACCGCAATATCACAAATGTGATTAATCCCGTTGAATGGTATGCTGGGGAGTGGTTGAGATGGGAATATTTATGTTGTATATATCTACCCACAATTTTTTTAAAAAGAGCAACTAAAGAGACAATAATAAGTAAATGCAATATATGATCCTGGATAGGATCTAACAAGAGAGAAGAGAGGCTTAAAAGGGCATTATTGAGGCATATGAAAAAAATTGGAATATAAACACTAAACTGTATATCAATACTAAAGTTCCTGAAGTTAATAATTGAACTTAAAGTGGGGACATAAGTGACTATCCTAAGAAATTTACATGGCAGTACTAAGTGTTCAAAGAGCTTGATATATACAACCTACACTCAAGTGTTCAGACATTGGATTGATAAAAAGACAGACAGATAGATGGATTGATAGATTGATGGATAGATAGAATCATATAGCAAATGTGGCAAAATGTTAAAATTAATGGTTCTGTGTATCTGGGAGGGTTAGGTATATGTTGGAATTCTCTGTGTGGGGTTTGTATTATTTTTGTAACTTTCCTATAAGTTTGACATTATTTCAAAATAAAAAGTTTGAAGTATATTATTGATCAATATAAACTATGGCCCTTACATTTGTATATATTTGTATTATTCAGTATATATTCATGTGCATTATATCTCCATTTTTTAAAATGAGGATTGAAATCCAGAGACCTGGCACAACTTGGCTAATCTCAAACAAGCAGATAGTGGTAAAATTAAAAAATGAAGACAGTTCTTTTCAACTAACAAAAGTGAAAGGAGAGGAGAGGGGAGAGGAGGGAAGAGGAGGGGAGGGGATTAAGAAGAGTCTACATACTAATCTATAGAACCCCTCAATCACTTTCCCACATTCAGCAACCAGGTATCTAATAGCCAAGATTATATCACCCAGCCCCAGGCACAAGGCAGTAGAATTCTTCTAGGGAGAAATTGATCAACTATAGGAAAGTGAAAGGTTTGACATTTTGGAGTTCCCTAATAAAAGCCTCCATCATCCTACCATCAATAGATAGGCCCTACCCATACACAGAGTCTACACCCAGCTTGTAGTGCCTCACTTAAAGATGAAAGAACAGGGGGACGGATGTGGCTCAAATGGTTGGGCATCCGTCTCCCATATGGAGGGACCCGTGTTCAATACCCGGGACCTCCCGGCAAAAAAAAAAAAAAAAGATGAAAGAACACCCTAGGATCATCAAGCGTTTTGGGAAAGCCTCTAATGTGTAAGACAAGACCAAAACAAGTAAACAAAGTAAAGAAACTCAGAGGAAACAGTGCATGGAGAAGAGGAATGTGTAGTCATTGACTGCTCTGATCATCTATGGCTCTGTAACAAACTATCACAGAAATTCAAAAAATTCCCATTGACCTCCTAAATTATATAAGATCTTGCTTCAAGTAAACAAGGAAGGAATGCTTAAAAGAACAATTAGAGAACTTGAAAATTTAAAATAGGATAGCTGAAATTTAAACGTTTTGTTGATTTTTTAAATAAATTGTGGAAATCTCCTAGAGATTACAGCAAGCACATAAAAAGATGGAAACTAGAAAAGGAAATTAGAGGTTGGTTTAAAACGTACAGCATTTTACTTAAAATAGTTTCATTTAAAATAAGAAAAAGAAAAAGTCAGAAAGCACTGGAAAGGAAATTATTAAAGAAATAATTCAAAAAGTTTTCCCAGAGCCGAAGTACGTGAATTTCCATATGGAAGAGGCATACACACATACAAGCCTATAGGGAGGGGGAAAATGTCATATACAAAGAATGAGGACTCAAAATGTAATCATAACTTCACAGGAATACTGGGAGTTAGATGACAATTGAATAGTGCCTTCAAAGATATAAGAAAAGAGTATTTCCAACTTAGAAGTCTATCAGTCAGTTGGGAGACAGTAAATGTTTCTACAAACCTTCTTTCTCATGCACCCATTTTCATAAAACCACTGGAGGAAATGCTCCATCAAAAAAAAAAAACTGCTGGGAACAATATACCAGAAAATGGTTGTTTTTTGTAGTGGTAATGTATTAAGTTAAAAGCTTACAGTTGTGAGGTTGTGAAAATGTCCAAATCAAGGCATTGTCAGAGATGCTGTCTCACCAAAGATTGGCTGCTGGTGATCCTGGACTCCTGTCATGTGGCAAGGTATGATGACAGCTCTGCCAGTCTGAATCTCTGCCTTCTCCAGGCTTACTTTCTCCCCAAGCTCAGCTGTGGGCAATCAGGCATATGGCTCCTCTCTCCCCTCTCCTCCAGGTCTCTCTCTCAACCTCTAGGGGGCCTCTTTCCATGCCTCTGTGCACCGCTAATTCCAGCCTCTGGCCTCTGGGACCTCTCTCTCAGCCTTTAGGGGTTCCTCTGTTTCTGCTGCTTTTCTCTGTATGTCTCTGTGTTTACAGCTTTTCCTCTCTTCGGTTTATAAAGGACTCCAGTAAGAGGACCGAGACTCACCCTGGGTCACACCTCATTGAAGTAATCCAATTAAAGACCCCCAGCTGAATCTAATCTAATCAAAGTTTCCATACCCACAGGAATGAATTCGCTTCAAGAACATGATCTTTTCTGGGTTCCACAAAAAGCTTCAAAACTGTCACAATGAGTAAACAAAGAAAGTAAACCAAAGGCCCAGGAAATTATAGATTCAACACAGGAAAAAAGGTTAAGGTAATACTGGAAGGGCAGTGTGGCAGTTTGATACTATTTATGAATTTCAAAAAGAGATATAGATTATGTTTGTAAACTGGTCTGTTCCTCTGGGTATGATACCCTTTGATTGTATTAAATTAAAAGGTTTTGTGTTTACTTGATTATGTTAAGATTAGGGCTTTGATTTGTCCACAACATTAGGGCATGCAGGGTTGAGTCTCCACCCCTTTGGTGGGCTATGTAAATGGACACTCACTCAAGGACAAACAAAAGAAGATATGCAAGAAAAGAGGAAGGGAGCTCCGTAGACATGGAAGAGGATCCTGCAGCCCTGGGAAGAGAAATGAGCCATTCACCTGATTGTTTGCAGCTGAAGAGAACAGAGCAGCTGAGCCCTATGACAGCCTACAGCTGAGATCAGAAGAAGCTGGGCTCGTGAAGTCTTAAGAAGAAAGAGGAAGACTCAACCCTCGCAGATATGGCCCACCATCTTGCTTCAACACATGGCAACTGACTCTGGGTGAGGAAGTAGCCTTGAGTTGGACTCGTTAGGGCCTTGTAACTGTAAGCTTCTGCTCCAAATAAATACCCTTTATAAAAGCCAACAGATTTCTGGTACTTTGCATCAGCACCCCTTTGGCTGACTAATACGAGCAGCTATGCAGCAGGCCTAGAAAACAATCCATACTTAATGAAAGCAAAAAGTAAGGAGAGATATCTTCAAGAAAAAAAAATCGAAAATATATATGACTGTATTCAGAAAGCTTTATATATATGTGTGTAAAACTAAGATGAAAATAAATGATTATTAGCTCCAGGAAAAACAAAGAGTCATAGAAGGAAATGGAATCATAACACTCTACATGGCCCAACTATGGACAATTTTCACATAGTCATAGTATCTACTAAGTATTGGTGAAAAATATAATTATTTGCAGAAGAAGAATGGAGAAGAAACATGTGGGGTAAATAGGGGAAAATAAAAGAGGTCAATCTTTAAGTTCCATAGTAGGAGATAGTGTTTAAAATGAAAAAAAAAATCAAGAAAAGGCAATATAAGCATATTATTTAGAATTATGGAGGCAAATATCAGAATAAACAGCTAGAAAAGGCTAAATTAGTTGCCTTTGGAGAGTGAAACCTTGGAAAGGAACAGAGAAGTACTATTTTTGTTATATATTATTGTACTTTTTATCTTTTTAAGTTATGTACATTATTACTTTAATAGATTAAAATCTAAGGTTATGATAAAATTGGAACATCACTGTTTTGAAAACACTAATGAATTAATAGCTGTAGGCATTGATCATCAAAGACTGTTAATGTCACAAAAAGAAAGAGCCAGGCATTGGGTGTTTCCTGACATAAGAGTATAATACTGGCCCCAATCCCAAATTAAAACTGAATCTGAATCTGATCAAGACTCTAGATCCCACTACTAAATTACAGGAAATAAAGAGGATGTTAAATAACAATACAGGAATATGATCAGTCAAATCCAGACTGTGAAAAACTCTATGGAACAAATAATCCATCTTCTTTATCTGACAGTTAGGAGGGAAGATGGAGGGAAAATCTATAGACTAAAAGCAGCTTAAGAGACAGATACACTAATTGCAATGTGTGGACCTTATTTGGCTCTTTTAAAATAAACTATACATATATATATGTGTGTATATATATATCTCAAGGTAGGAAAGAGCAAATTCCAAAAGATTACATGGGCATACATATATGACATTTATGAGAAACTGGATATCTGAACGCAGACCTCTATAAACTCCTGGCACTTAAAAACAGACTGCCTGTCACCCAAATTTGATTTATTCTTGCCCTATAAGACAGCAGGAATAACAGGGATTGAAGTCCCTCTGCCAAAACTCAGCTATAGTTCCCACAGTCAGGCAGTAGCTGACCAAGCTCACCTCTCTAATGGAAGCTGTGAGAATCATCAGCAGTGCTTTCTCTTGTTGACCCTTGGGTTGTGCGTTTCCCCAGTAAAGCCTCTATCCAAACAGTGTGATCTTTTGGAATTCACCCAACTTGCACAACACACCCTTAAAACATAAGAACATAGAAAGGTTGAAAGTAAAAATCTGGAAAAAGAAAAACCAATTAAAATTAAAGAAAGCAGGTTTTGCTTTATTATATTAGACAAAATAAACCTGAAAGCAAAAAGCTTTATCAGGGATAAAGAGAGTCACTTCATAGTAAGAAAAGGATGCCATAACAATTCTAAATGTGTATGCATCTATTAACCTAGCTGTGAAAAATATATTGCCAAAGTTGAGAATTATAAGGAGAAACTGCTATAGCCACAATCACTGTGGAGGTTTTGATCAATCCCTCTCAGCAAATGCTAAATCAAACAGATATGCACACATGTACACACACACACAAAGTGAGGAAACAGAATATTTGAGCACATAAGCAAACAACTCTACACCCAATATTGAAAATAGACATTCTTCTTCACACGTGGAACGTTTATCAAAAAATGAATCACATACAAGCAAAGAATGCAGTTCTCAAAATTTTTAAATAATCAGTATCATGCAGATCACATTCTTTGACCACCATGATATTAAGTTATAAACCAATAACGAAATGGTGACAATGCATGCAAAAAAGGGGGGTTTTGAAATTTTGAAATACATATTTAAATAAATCATGTATCAAAGAATAAATTACATTTAAAGGAAATACTTAGAACTGAATAATGAAATATATATATATGTACACACACAGAGAAAGCCTACTTAAGCTATAGGATGCAGCTAAAGTGGTACTTGGTAAGAGAGTTACAGCCATAACAAGATAAAAGAAAGACATCAATGAGCCAAGTATTCAGATTAAGAGCAAAATTGCTAATATTTACTAAATGCCTACTCTGTGGCAAGCATTGCTTCAAGTGTTTCACATGTATTACTCATTTAATCATCATAAAAGCCCTCTAAGGAAGTACTATTATTATAATTTTCCCCTTTTTACAGATAGGGTAACTGAAATCAGAGACAGTAAGTAATTCTAAATTTACACCTAAAATTACACTTCTAGGAAATGGAGAATTAGAATTTGAACCATGGAAAAGCCCATGCTTTTAACCACCTTGCTGTACTGAAACAGCCCATTGTAATTACAAAAAGAACAGCAGATTAAACCCAAAGTTAGAGGAAGGAAATAATAAAGACTAGAGCCAAAATTAATGAAATAGAAAAACAAGGGAAAATAGAGGACCAACAAATCAAAAGTGGTTTTTCAAAGACTAACAAAACATACAAAGTTCAGGCAACCTCTCTAGAAACTGGAGAAAAAAAAAAAAAAAAAAAACATTTTGAATCATACCCATTAGGCTGTAAGAAAATAAAAAGTCTGACAATATCAAGTATTGAGGAGAAAGACAATGACAACTGTTAGGAATATAAAATGGTATGACCACTTTGGAGAAGAATTTGACAATCTCTAGTAAATTTGAAGAGATTATGCATTTTAACCCAGCAATTCCATTCTGATGCACGTACCATGGAGCCACTCTCGTACTGGTGGTCAAGGAAGTAGACAGGCACCAGAATGTTTCTGGCAGCAATAGCTGTAATACCACAAAATTGAAAACAACTTATATTTCTATTAACAGAAAAATGGTAAAATGAACTATAACTTATAGCATAGTATTCCAGTGACAATGAATAAAACAATGAAAGTGAATGAACCACAGCTATACCGATGAAAACGGATAAATCTCAGAAACAAAATGTTGAGAAACATGTAATACCATTTATATAAAGCTTAAAAATGTGTAACAATACTGAGTATTGTTCTATAAAATACAATTGTGTATAAAATACACTGATATAAATTATATGGATAAACATTATTAATGAAAATAATGATAAACATCAAATTTAAAAGAAAAAAATCTTATATAATCACAAATTATAACAAAAGGCTATTGAGCTGGGTCCTCCAGGCTAAAGTCTCAAAAATGGGAGGCTTTATTTCAGGAAGTTGCATCACTACCTTGAACCAAAGTTTCCCTTATAACAAGAGGCTAGTATATTTTAGCTTCAGATAGTTCATTATTCAGGAAGAGTAGCATCTACAGGAAACAGGAAATGCCACCTTCTAAGAAACCAAACCGCATGGTTCCCACCGTGGTTCAGATGCAATCATCCTGTCCTGTGGAGACATCTAACTAATCATCTAACTAATCATCACGCAGAGACAGATTTTATTCAATGCAGGGCCTGTAGCCAAGGGAAAATTCTGTAGCAAAAAGGAAATATTCCCAAGAGACAGTTCTGAATACTAACTGGTTATATGCAGGTATTTTATCTATAAGAATAAATTACAATGAATCAGAATCCCAAATCATTAAAATTTAGCTTTAAGATAGAATCAAACTTTCAGAGACATTAGCACACTTCTAGATACGTGCACCCTTTGCCCTTGCCTAAACCAATCAATATTGGTATTGCAGTTACCAGGGATTATCATCTGATTCTATCACTGCCTAAGGAGGTTTGAAGGTCTATGTACTCCCAGAAAAACATGTTTTAAAGTTAATCCATTCCTGTGAGTGTGAACCCATTGTAAGTAAGACCCTTTAATGATGCTACTTCAGTTAAGGTATGACCCACTTCAATCAGGATGGGTCTTAATCCTATTACCGGAGTCCTTTATAAGTGGAATAAAATTCAAACAGACAGAGAGAAGTTAACAGAGGGTTCAGCAAGAGGCTGGACAATGACAGAACCTGGAAGAGAAGGGAGAGTCCCGGAGATGCCACTGTGTCCCTTGCCATGTAACAGATTTGCCAAGGATTGCCAGCAGCCAGCACCAGAATGCCATAGTTTTCAGGCAGAAAGCATAACTTTGATGATGCCTTGATTTGGATTTTCTTTTAGTCTAAAAACTGTAAGCTAATAAATTCCCATTGTTTAAGCCAACCCATTTCATGGTATTTTCTTGAGCAGCCTAGGAAACTAAGACAGTGCCAGTGAAGTGCCAGGAGATATTTGCCGATACTTCTGGGACAGAAGCTGTTGAAGTTGAGAGGATGTAAGATCTGGGACTACTGCTGTCTTGCCCCCAAAGGAGCTTTCCTGAGAATAGAGCTCAGGTGGAGGGGAGCAGAGCTGAAAGAGGGAAAGAAACTCTATCCCATTTACATTGTTTGATCCCCTAATCAAGCCTTTGAGTATTCCACAGGGATCTTCCAATCAGCTATTTAGTTTGGGAAAGGCCAGTTGGTTTTTTAATCACAACTGAAAAGGTCTTAGATTATTACAAAGATAAAGGAAATATGAAGCAGAGGAGGTTTAGCTTTAGCAAACAGCAGCTTGCCAAGCTATTACCCCAGCCCAACTGCCCGCAATGAGGAATCACAAAGCTGTCCTGTAGTTATGATGCATTTGTGGTGAGCTAGCTTTTATCAATTTTATCCTGCATATTAATATCCGTTCTGCTGTTACAGCAGTATTAGGTAGCTAATGTCCTTAAAAACTCTATCACAAAAGCATGAAGCATCTTCCTAAGGAAATACTCTTTGACACAGTGGTTCCGAAAGTCTGCTTCTTACACATTAGAATCACCTGAAAACTTTTTTTAAATCCTAATGCCCAGATCACGAGAATGAGAACCGGGCATCAGTGTGTCCCAAAGATTCCCCAGGTGGATTCCAAGGTGTAACAAAATTTGGGAACCATTGATTTAATTAGCATTTCTTTTTCTTCTGCATATTTTAACTTATCCTCAAATTCAAAACTCTTTTGCTGTTTGTTTTATTAAAATTCCCATCTTTTCCTTGCTTCTCTTATGAAAATGAAGTCATTTTAAAAAAAGAAAACAATGTGTTATTGGATATTTGGTCACTTTTTCCATTTGAGCATGCTTATGAGAATTTAGGAACTGCTCTTACCCCAGAGATCTACAAATTTGCCAGTCCTTGCCTAAGTATACACATCTCTGCCAAAGGCAAATACAAGATGTTTTGCATTTAATTCTTTGAGTAAGGCTTTGTACCTTTTGGTATTACATGTAATTTTCGAAGAATTGCTCTAAAAAGGATGATTAAACATTTAAAGCATTAAGGTCTACAAAGTATTAACACCAAAGAACAAACAGAGGAGGTGAGGTTTTGAAGGAATCATACAAATACAGAGAAGAGATGTTCAGATTTCTTAGGTTTCAAGAGAGATGACTTGGAATTTTTTCAAATGAGGTCAATGATCTTGTAGAGAATCCCAGCTTATAGCATTGGTCCTAAGACATAGTACACTCAGGAAGATGCCTAATTCCTCTTTGTTCAAAGAGGAGTTTACCTTAAGCTGTATATGTAGTTAAAGTATCTCTTAGATATTGAAACCATGTCCCATCGTATCATTCTCCTTATGTTTTAATCAAATTTATCGTATTATTCTCCTTATGTTTTAATCAAATTTACCACCATTCCAGTCAAATTTTTTAGGTAAAAGTATTTCCCAATATGCCTCTGTTTTCAAACTGAATCTTTAAGTTCTCAGCAAGAATGCAGCCCAAAGCTATTGCATGACCCAAAAGCCTAGAAGAGATTATAACACAGCATATATTTACCAAAAGAAGGATTTTATATCTATGTGTAACTATCTTATATTACTGAGAGTGACTTTTTCCACAATACAAGTAATACCAGTAATGAGCTATTTATCAACATAGCTAATTTTAGTATGTATTTTACTAAGCTATTATGATTCTTTTTACATGATACTTTAATATTTGCTAAAGGCTTTACTAAATCCTAGATATATTCCCTGTCCTCCAAGAGCTTATAGCCAGAGGCCTGGTGCAGATCGAAATCATCAATAGCAAATATTTGAGTGCCTACATTATGCAACACATTTTTCTAGGAAGGAAATACCAAGGTATTCAAATGCCATTCCTGGGATGTTGAGATTTTCTGGGCCTTGAGTAACGACTAGAACTTGAACAAGGAGTGCTACTAAGTGACACAATCAGTAGAAGGAAA
>JAKSZT010046586.1:22276778-22313211 GCA_026826555.1 Tolypeutes matacus
GCACACACTGTAGGGCGTTTTGCAGGAACCCAACCCTTGATAACAGACAGTAAGAATGCCTTCCTTTGCACCAGAGTGAGGCGCTATCTTCCAAGACTGTAAGTAAACCTGGCCTTTGTTGTGTAGAGAGACATTATATCTTCCAAAGATGTTTGCTATAAAAAACATCATTGAAATGAGTCCGGAACAGTCACTCAGTGCCTCTGCTTAAGAACATGCAGAAACACAAGAGACACATGGAAAAGTGTCTCCCAACACATGCATTTTTTGGTTTTGAATTCATTCTTCCCCACAAAGTATACTGAGTATATAATCTTTCCATTTAGAGACTGTTAGCAGTCAATTGACATACATGAATGGCAAGGAACTTATTACCTTAATTCTCCAATGAAAAGTAAGGCCCAGAACATCTACATTAGGTGCTGTACTTAGCCATGCCTCAGAAAAGGATAGAAGCTGTTTCCGTTTCCTAGGCTGCTCAAGAAAATAACATGAAATGGGTTGACTTAAACAATGGGAATTTATTAGCTTACAGTTTTGAGACTAAATGAAAGTCCAAATCAAGACATCATCAAGGTGATGCTTTCTGCCTAAAGACTGGCATTCTGGGGCTGGCTGCCAGCAATCCTTGACTCCTCTGTCACATGGCAAGGGACATGGTGGCATCTCTGGATTCTCCTTCTCTTCCAGGTTCTGACAATGTCCAGCCATTGCTGAGCCCTCTGTAGCCTTCTTTCTATTTGAATTTTACTCCACTTATAAAAGACTCCAGTAATAGGATTAAGATCCATCCTGAACTCCTCTATGACATCAAAAATATATGTACTATGCTAATTCATAACATTTATTATGTTTTATGATGTTATTCTGATCTCTGAAAATGTCATTTAAGAAGATAATACAAAATGGGATTCTTTTTAATGATCCATTAACATCTAGTCCTTTTCTACTCTTTCTGATCCAGGCAGAATAATGACTTGCCATCGACTAAAGAATGTGAAGATTAGAATAAGGTGCAGTGTGTAGAGACGCAGGACACTCAAAATGCATCCTTGTCAAAGAAGCCCCACTAACAAGCATCTTGTGATTAATCTACTCCCTAAATAGTTTTCTCAGAGTTTTTTATTTCACGCAAGGCTATATAGATTACAAAGCAACATCTAAGTATTATTTAGTCTGGAAATCACCCTATGAAGCAGTTTGATTATTCCCGTCTTGCAGAAGACAACACTAAGGAGTTGTGTAGCTTGCCCATAGCTCCAGCATAGTGAATGGTGGAGTCAGGATTTAAGCCCAGGTGGCCTGTCCCCAGAGCCTATGTTCTCAACTTCTACTGCCCAGTGACCTTAGGAACATTAGTTATTACCCCTTTCTAGTGGATACCAGTTATAATCAGCCCTCACAATTCATGGCATTTCCTCAATATATTTTTAGAATTAAAAAAAAAGTCAAAATCTGTCATAAGGATTTTCTTAGCTTAATTGTTTTGATTAATTTTGTGATTATCAAAATTATAAACATAATTTTTAAATGTTATAGTGATTTATTAGGGCTGTAAATTTCTCACCTTTCACTCAGACGAGCCAAGAAAATTGTACATTTTTTTATCTTGCCTGTAACTGTTCTGATCATGCTTACAAGCACCCAGCAGCTAGTAAAGGAGAAAAAATTGCATTTTAGTTTGATCTAGTAATCTGTCATCTGAAATAATAATTGAAATTGTCTCTTTAAGTAACCCCATCTCTTATGAAAGCTGCAAGGCATAGTACCTGGATAGATTATACAGAAAATATAGTCAGACTTTTAATATAAGTCCCTCAGACTGTAGAAGAAAAATACTTTGAAAGACAAAAAGAAAAGCACAGTACATACTCAAGAATATTACCCCAACTGCGATCATGTTTAACAGCTACGTGCATATTTTCTACGATTCATATAAGCAAATATTGCTTCTACATTTTTTTCTTCTTTAGAATTTCCTCTATTCAACCTTGAAGAATTTCTTTTATCATTTATGCCACTCATGAGCTGTTAAATTGGCATTTCCTTTTCTTAATAACAAGTAAATATAAGTTTTTATTATTTAGATAAAGCCACCCAGAATAATTAGATTAATGCTAAAAAGTAGCATGTTCTTCATCTTATTTTCACCATTTAGTAACAATTTGCTTTATGTATTTTTTTATTTCTCAGAGGCATTTTTACCATGGTTACTGTGATTCTAGTGTCTTATTTTACAGTGTATTCAGCTGGTGGAGATTTTCATGGATGAGAAAATTTTTCCATAGTATCTCCCAATATCTCCCAATAGCTAGCAAAACCAGTATAGAGTTCCTGAGATTTTTAACTCCATTGAAGATGGAGAAATGAAAACAATGAACAAGAAAGAAGTGCATTAGTTATTCTAAATAGATAGAAAATGCATAGAAATCCCTAAACGCATAGGAGGTCTCTATCACATGTTAGCTTTGTAGCCTGAAGAAGATACTCTGTAGAGAGATGGATTGATAGATGTTGGCTTCTCACTTGTACTTCCCTGCTGGGCTTTCACACAGAATTACTATTTTCATACATTTCTGCTTCTGTTCTTCTAACCATATATAATTGTTTCCTTCCATTGACTGCCATGTTCTCCTCTCAGCAGAGTGTGAAGGAGAAAAATAAATTGAATCCTCACTTCCTAACAAAGGCTGGAGGCAGGTCCAAGTCAGAAAATGCTGGACAATTAAACCTGGACATAGAAACCTTAGCTGCCTCCTTAAACACTGGATACAAAAGTCAAGAAGATAGGATTTGTGAAATCAAAACAGCTAACACTTTCTAAGGTTTTGTATGCAGCACACTAATCTAAGAAATAATTGCTCATCAGATCATTTTCAACTGGCATTAATTTATAGGTGCTGTGCTTCAGACTTCCAAGCTGTGTCCACTTTTTCAACATTTGAAAAGATCCTCCTTTTATTTGTGCTAGGAAACTCTTCAAGGATGAAACCATTAACCCAAATAAAAATAAATAATGCCCTATAACCTAAACAAGTGGTAATTGTGTAATTTTTAAGTGTAAAAACACTAAGCTGTGTCATTGCTCTGAATATAAAAAGTTCCTTAGACATGCTCCTGTACTTGCTTTTTGCTACTGAAGATTTTCCTTTTAAAGTACCAGTCCTAAAAGGCACTTTCACCAGTTGTAAACCTCTTCCTCTGCCTTGGAGTAATCCCAAGGGCTATGCTGTCAACCACAAACATGGGTGGTAGTGTCCCACTCTGGAGAAGAGGAGACTGTGGAGAACCAAGGACATCTCATCTTCCCTTGAAAAGCATCTCCCTCCACCTGTGTTGCCTCCCATTATCCTACACAGTTGATGTTCCTTGTTTGTCCCCAGATAATGACAACCATTGTTCCACCTCCTCTTGGTATCAGCTGAACTCAAAAAGCTCCTTGCCCCTGAAAAAATATCCTGGCAGTCAGATGGTTTTGCCCTAGACAGTCATCAAAGACTCAGAACACATTGAAACTTTACAGTGTGAAGTAGGGAGAAGGGAGATCCAGGACCTCCCAACCTAACCTCATCACTGAGGGACAAGTAAAGGAAGTAGAAGTTAAAATCAGATGAATCTGTCTGCCTTCTGACTTTGCACTAGATTGCATGAATGCCCTCAGGCTTTAATCAGGACCCTGTCTTTGAAGTATCATAGAAACCTTCAATCAAATACCTCTCCACATAACTAGTCCAAGGAAGGGTTAAAAACTGAGGCAGTAATACTCTTCCTATGTCCTAGTGAGTTTAGAAAGTGCTTTCTATCTGAAACTGCAATGTGACTAGAAACATATGTGACTGGAGGTACAGTCACCAAGAGTGGCCTCTCTGCCAACATCTCCTCTGGATGGCTGACTGGGATTTAAGCTTCAGGGATGCCCTTTTCCACCTGTCATAAAATCTCATTGTATGCAACCATACACTTCCATACATTTTGCTGTTCTGTCTTAGGTGTTTTAAAGCAGTCTGTAAATTTTTTTAAAGGAGATATAGGATACAAACTTCTTAGCTGACTTAATGTAGCAAATGGACTTTTTGACAATAGTAAGAAAGGCCTGGAGTCCTGTCCGAATTTGTACATTTCAAGTGTGTCTGCATTGTCCCAGTGTTCAAAGTGACAAGTTCTCAGACCTGCAACTTTTTGTGGGAAAGCCAAGGAAAGAGGCAAAAGCAACAAAATCTGTACTGGAATAGGAAAATGTTTGGGATGGCTTCAGCTCAATCTCAAACCATTAAATAAGATTCTGCATTTCCTCTAAGCATTTGGCAGCATTTACACCCACAAATGGTTTGCAGTATCAGTTAATTTCCCATTGGAACTTTGGGGGAGACAACAATGCTAAGAATGAAATGAAACAATATATGTGCAATCATCTAGATCAGTGCTTGGGAAAATGTCAGCACTTGGCTGGATTTGAAAAATACTAATAATGTCTTTTATTAAACCAGTCATAAAGTACTTTTCTGTACTTTAGTGTTGCTGGGAAATGTTAATTTGCTTGTTTGTCTATTTGTGGTGTTACCTGCTTCTATGTGTTCCAGCCCAAAAGTGTGCATCAGTTCTAAATAGACGTAACTCCTGGATGAGGGAAGAAAACCATGCACAGAGCTATTACACCCAGCATAAGGAAGTGAATTCAGGAAATTCAGCTAAACTATCTCTTCTAAATTCCAAAAATTGTCATCTTTCAGAAATAGGACAAGTCTAACACTGGACAACAGGATCTAAAAAATAATAGAAATACACTCTTCCTCCTTCCCCAGTACTATCAATAATAGAATTAAAAATCCTAAAAAGCACAGTAGATCTGTGGAATAATGACCAATTGATATAACTGATCTAGGGAGAAAACCACGACCTCCTTTCTTCCAGGGGCTGCCTTTAATATCATTTGCAATCTTAGTGCAACAACAAATGAAAGAAAATTCTCAGAGCAAGGCACCTGCATTGAGAAAAGCAACAAGTTCAAAAGATTAATCCTTAAATGTTAGGTGTAGTTTCATGAGTCCCAAAAGGAAAACCTTTCCCAAGCAAGATGCTGGATTCCTCCTTATTCACAACTCAGTCAGCTCAGTGGCACACTTCTTGTGTTCCACTCAACCATCTGAAAGTTCCTATTTTTTACTTAGGCCTTTTGCTTTGAAACCAGCTTCATTCTACAGCACAACAAATTGAAATTTACAGTATGCTTTCAGCATTATTTATTTTTCTTAATCTTATTTTTTAAAAACACTGTTGTCCTAGATTCTACACCCTCTGGAGTCCATCTTTATGCTTTAAAATTGAAGAGGTAGTTTGTTTCATCTGCTTGCTTTTGCGTCCTGATTTTATCTTTTGGTGGAAATAAAGCCTCATGCTAAGAGTATGCCTTGTGATATCACCTGGTGTGGCAGTTTGATGTAATTATGAATTCCAAAAATATAATTGAATCACTTGTAAACTGATCTGTTAATCTGGGCATGATTAGGTTAGGATTAGGGCGTTGAGCCCCACCCCTTGGTGGGTGGGGAATTGAATATAAAAGGCAAGGCAAAGGACAGTTGAAGCAGTCTTTTGAGAAGCAGTTTTGATGTTGGAAAGAAGGCCCCAGGAGAAGAGAAGCAAGCCGTTCGCCTGATCATCTGCAGCTGACCTTGTGGAGGAAACAGGAGCTAAACCCAGAGAGAAACGCAGCCCCGGGAAGAGAGGAACCCCAGAAGCCTGAACCCTGGCAAACACCAGCAGCTGTCTTGCTCTAACACGTGGCAATGGACTGTGGTGAGAGAAGAAACTTAACGCTTTATGGCCTGGTATCTGTGGACTTCTACCCCAAATAAATACCCTTTATAAAGACCAACCCATTTTTGGTATTTCACATTAGCACCCCTTTGGCTGACTAATACACCTGGTATCCTCTCATTAGCCACATTCTATTTCAGAAGTCTCTAGACACTCTAGAAAATGTGCAGGCAGCAAAAAGAGAGACTGCACTGAAGCTATCATTTGTACACAATGCATTCAGATCTCTCTCTTACCAAAAGAACACTCATTTTCCTAGGTGTAAGGCATCTTTCTTTATCCCACAGTTGGTTTTCCCCTTCTTCAAAATCATTTTTAAGAGTGATTAGAGGCTTAGAGGCCTAGAGGCAAGATGGCATCAGTTTAGGAGGGCACTCGCTGACTAGCTCTCTGAGGATGGCTGATTGGGGACACGGTCCTGCCCGGGGGTCTGTGCTGTGGGTGCACGGAGTGAGACACTTGGGACATCTATTTGGAGGCAGCTCCACAGCGTGGATTGCTCAGTAGAGATTCATGAGTTTTAACCCTGCCCGTGGAGGTTAACACAGACAGCCGAGCACCACCCTCAGGGAAAAGGGCTGGTTTGAGCGGCAACTCCCGCCAGCAACCCGGTGAGAGGGAGCGTTCTCTGAGAGTGGGAGGATTCTGGTGGAGGGTCAAGAGGGCTTTCCTTTCTGTGGATTTTGTTCCCTGGAACCCCTTGCAGCTTTGGGAAACAAAATAGCTGGCTTAAAGCAGGACCAGGTTGAGGGGAGTGGAGAATCTGCTGAGGAAGGTTGATTTACCTACCTGCCCAGGGATACACCCCAACCCCTGCGGGCAACCAGTAAGAGGGAGCATTCTCCGAGAGGGGGAGGGTTCTGACAGAAGGTAGAGAGGGGTTTCCTTTCTGTTGATTTGGCTGCCTGGACTCCCTCATAGCTTTGGAGAGCAGATAAGCTGGCTTGAAGCAGCGCCAGCCTGAAGGGAGAGGAAAATCTACTGAGGAAGCCTGATTTACCCAACAGCCCAGTGATACTCAGGCTTGGCTCCAGAGGGGGCAGAGTCAGCCATTTTTAACGTTCTGTACTGACTAGCATCAGAGCTTTAGCTCCCCTGGGGAGGCCAGGAAGTGGGAAGTGCTTGATTAGTGTCCACGAGCCTAGTTAGGGTCCCCTCAGTGAAGGGGGTGGTCTAGAAGAGGACATATTTTGGGTCCCTTATTTTGCCAAAAAAAAAGAAGACAGTCACTTTAAAAAAATAAAAAATGAATTTTTCTTTTTAATTTAGTTTTATAGCTAAAATCTGCCTCAAAACCTGCAGATAGAAACTTGCAGGGCAAATGATTGATAAATACAAGCAGCTGAGAGGTTCCACAAGGGCCCAAGAAGGAACACTCTTCTTCCTTAGCTTTGTTTGACGGCTTCTTTGTGTGGTTGTTTGGTTTTTCTCTGTTTATTTGTTGTCTCTTGCTTTTCTTTCCTCTTTCCTCCCCACCCCCTTCTTTTTTCTTTCTTTTTTTTTTTAATTAGGTGCTGCTAGCTTGTCTCTTCTTTGCTGTGCTTCTTCTTCAGTGATTTCCCATACTCTGTCTATATTGATTTTGTATCCCAAGCTATCTCTTTCCCTTCCTTCATCTTTCTGCCTTCTGCTTTCTGTTGTGGTTCTTATATACCACGTTTTTTCATTAGCCCACAACTTAAGGGTGTCAATTTCTATTCTATCTATTCTGTTTTCTTCTTTTTTTATTAATATTAACTTTTTCCTTTCAGCCCTTTCTTTACTCTTTCTCTCCCTCCTCGTCATTCTAGCCTTCTAAATCATTATATATATATTCCTCTATTTGGTTTCCCAGTCCATTTTAGGTACTCCATTTTTTTTCCTATTACTCCACACTGCCTACCTGAGCTAAATATTTCTTTCACTAAGTCTTATACAGCCCCTATTCTAACTTTTATCAATATTACTATTATCCTTCTTCCTTTATCACATCTTTTGATTCCTCTGGCCCTAATCTTTTGCCTTCAAAGGAACATAGAAAGAAGCAAGGAAATAAAATAAGAAGAAAATGTATCAAAGAGAAAACTTAACACACACACAGAACCACCAGCTAAATGAAACTCTAGAGCAGAGAGAGAAGCTAATCAACCAAATAAACCCATCAAGATAAAATGATGACTAGAGGGCAACAAAAAATTACAAACCACACTGAGAAACAGGAAGACATGGACCAGTCCAATGAACAAACTAAAAATCAGGAAGAGATGCAGAACATTGAACAACTAATCAAAGCTTTCCAAACAAATATCATGGACCAACCTAATGAAGTGAAGGAAGAGATTAAAGATATTAAGAAGACACTGGGAGAACATACTGAAAAAATTTTAAATATACATAAAAAAGATAACGGATATGATGGTGATCAATGGCACAATCCAAGAAATCAAAAAAGATGCTGGATTCACATAACAGCAGATTTGAACAGGCAGAAGAAAGAATTAGTGATGTGGAAGACAATACATCTGAAATCAAACAGATAGTAGAACAAGATAGACAAAAAGATAGAAAAAATCATGCAGGGACTCGGGGATTTAACTGACAACACAAAATGCACAAATATATGCATTATGGGCATCCCAGAAGGAGAAGAGAAGGGAAAGGGAACAGAAGGAGTGTTGAAGGAAATAATGGCTGAAAACTTCCCAACCCAATTGAGAGAGATGGATGTGCAGATCCAGGAAGCACAGTGCACCCCAAACAGTATAAATCCCAACAGGCCAACTCAAAGACATGTACTTGTCAAAATGTCCAATGTTCAAGACAAAGAGAAAATACTCAAGGCAGCAAGAGAAAAGAGAACCATCACATACAAGGGAAGCACATAAGATTAAGTGCTGATTTCTCAGCTGAAACCATGGAGGCAAGAAGACAGTGGTATGACATAGTCAAAGTACTAAAAGAAAAAAACTTCCAGCCACGAATTCTCTATCCAGCAAAACTGGCATTCAAAATGATGGAGAGTTCAAAATATTCACAGATAAACAGAAATTAAGAAAGTATGCCAATAAGAAACCTACACTTCAAGAAATACTAAAGGAAGTTCTACAAGTTGAAAGGAAAAAACAAGGGAGAGAGAGTTGGAGGAGAGTTTAAAAACAACTAAAAAGACAAAAACAGAAATAAAACAATATATGACATATATTGTATTAGTCAGCCAAAGGGGTGCTAATGTGAAATATCAAAAATGGGTTGGTCTTTATAAAGGGTATTTATTTGGGGTAGAAGTCCATAGATACCAGGCCATAAAGCGTTAAGTTTCTTCTCTCACCACAGTCCATTGCCACGTGTTAGAGCAAGACAGCTGCCGGTGTTTGTTAGGCTTCTTGTGTTCCTCTCTTCCCAGGACTGCATTTCTCTCCAGGCTTAGCTCTTCTGGTTCCTCCACAAGCTCAGCTGTAGACTCTCAGGCAAATGGCTCACTTCTCTTCTTCTGAGGCCTTTTCTCCAACATCAAAACTGCTTCTCAAAAACTGCTTCAACTCTGTTCTTGCCATGCCTTTTATATTTGATTCCCCACCCACCAAGGGGCGGGGCTCAACACCCTACTGACATGGCCCAGTCAATGCCCTAATCATAACTTAGTCATGCCCAGATTAACAGATCAGTTTACAAGCATGATCCAATTATATTTTTGGAATTCATAATTACATCAAACTGCCCAACTGCAACACTCCACCCTCTGAATTCCAAAAACACATTACAATATTCAAAAAACCTTAAATCAGTAACAATGCAAGAACAAAATCATATCATAATCATTTTAAAGAAATACACTTTGTCTTCAGGCAAAATCGCATCTGCTGTACACCTCTGAAACTTACAAAATCATTTAACTGCTTCCAATACACAAATGGAAAGACAAGGGATAAACATTTTCAATATCATAAGAGGAAATTGGGATGTTAAACATGAGTCATGGATCCTCTACAGTTCAGTGAACCTGCAGGGCATCCTCCATTCGATTTCAAAGTCTGAGAGTCATTCTTAAGATGATGGTTTCTTCTCCTTGGGGCCACATGGGAACCCACCCTTTCCACAGGCTTGCCCAATGGCCATTTTCTTGGTTCCAACCTTATCAAGCATCTGGGTGTCGACCAAGCTCCAGACCTCACCACCCAAGAGTTTTGGGGTGATTGCCACACCTTACCCAATCTTTGGATTAGAGTCTTAGCCCCGCTAGTACAGGGAGGTGAAGACAACATTCCTCGTAACCTTTGGCATACAGGTTCAACCCTCTCAGAGCAACGAGTTGACCACCTGGCCTTCCCTAACCTTTGGAATAGAGGTTCAACCCTCTCAGAGCAATGGGTTGACCACCTGGCCTTCCCTAACCTTTGGCATAGAGGTTCAACCCTCTCAGAGCAATGGGTTGACCACCTGGCCTTCTCTAATCCACGGGGAACAGGTACACCCCTCTCAGACCTATGGGGTGTTGGCCTTAACTGCCCTAATCTTTGAGGAATGTGCTCCGACCTCTCAGCACCCTGGGATGGCAAAACTCTCCAAGAACATTGGGTGGGGACATCCACCCTCTTCAACTGCTGGGGAAAACTCACCGTCTCTGCACCATGGGGCATCAAAACTTTCCCAGAACATCGGGTAGGAACATCAACCCTCTTCAACTGCAGGGGCAAACTCACCCTCTCTGTACACATGGGTGGGACCCCTCTCTTGCCCCAAGGAGATGTCTTAAGTCCAGATCTCTGCTTTCATGGTTTCCTTCTAAAAGCTGACTCTCCTTCAATTTCTCCTTTCCATGTCCTCTTTTGTCCGAGCTGACAATGGTTTTGTTCATACAGCTCTCTCAAAAACTTTGTTAGTTTAGCATGCAGGAAGCAGGGATCCAAGCCATCAGACAGTAAGACTTTCCACAAGTCTTTCTGAGATAACTGCATCTTCAATTCTGATTTACAAGTTCCAGGTTTAGCTAAGTCTTCAAATGGGGCGCTTTCATCTGGGAATTTGATTTCCAGAAACTTGGAAGTTCCGGAATCAGTTTCTGTTTTCTTTGTGCCCAAAAGTTCAGTCCTTAGTGTATTTCGCTCATCTAGTATTTTGTTATAAGCTGCGAGGAGAAGCCAAGCCACATTCTCTGAGTTTACCTTGGAAAGTTCTTCAGCTAAATGCTCCAGTTTGCCATTTTCAAATTCTGTCTTCCATATAACACCAGGAGTTCATCTTGCTAAATTCTCTGCAACTTTAAAACATGGATGGCCTTTCCTCCAGTTTCCAATAATAGTTTCATCATTTACTTCTAAGACATCATAGAAAGTCTCTTTAGTGTCCATATTACTATCAACAGTCTCTTCAAAATGATATAGGCCTTTTCCATCAAGCATTTCACAATTCCTCCAAAAAATACTCCTTACCCATTTATAAAACTGTCCCAACATTTTGGTAATTACAAAAGCTCTTCCCCACTCCTCGGTACCAAATTCTGTATTAGTCAGCCAGAGGGGTGTTAATGTGAAATACCAAAAATGGGTTGGTCTTTATAAAGGGTATTTATTTGGGGTAGAAGTCCACAGATACCAGGCCATAAAGCGTTAAGTTTCTTCTCTCACCACAGTCCATTGCCACGTGTTAGAACAAGACAGCTGCCGGCGTTTGCCAGGGTTCAGGCTTCTTGTGTTCCTCTCTTCCCAGGGCTGCGTTTCTCTCTGGGCTTGGCTCTTCTGGTTCCTCCACAAGGTCAGCTGTAGACTCTCAGGCAAACGGCTCACTTCTCTTCTTCTGGGGCCTTTTCTCCAACATCAAAACTGCTTCTCAAAAACTGCTTCAACTCTGTTCTTGCCATGCCTTTTATATTTGATTCCCCACCCACCAAGAGGTGGGTCTCAATGCCCTACTGACATGGTTCGGTCAACACCCTAATCATAACTTAGTCATGCCCAGATTAACAGATCAGTTTACAAGCATGATCCAATTATATTTTTGGAATTCATAATTACATCAAACTGCCCAACTGCAACATACATTAACCCAAAGAAAATATGGTTGAAGTAAGAAATTTGTTGTGAGTAATAACACTGAATGTTAATGGATTAAATTCACCACTCAAGAGACACAGATTGGCAGAATGGATAAGGAAATATGATCCATCTAAATGCTGTCTACAAGAAACCCACCTTCGACACAGGGATTCAAGGAGGCTGAAAGTGAATGGCTGGAAAACAATTTTACAAGATAAAAATAGCCAAAAAAGGGCAGAAGTAGCTATCCTAATATCAGACAAAATAAACTTTAAATGCAAAACTATTGTAAGAGACAAAGATGGACACTATATATTAGTAAAAGATATAATCTCTCAAGAAGAGACAGCAATCATAAACATTTATGCACCTAATCAGGGTGCCTCAAAATACATGAGGCAAACTCTGGAAAAGCTAAGTGGAGAAATAAATGCCTCTACAATTATAGTGGGGGACTTTAATACACCATTATCATCATTAGACAGAACATCTAGACAGAGAATCAATAAAGAAACAAAGACTCTGAACAATACATTAGAGGACTTGGACTTAATAGACATATACAGAACCCTACACCCAAATACAGCAGGATTTACATTCTTCTCAAGTACACACGGATCATACTCCAAGAAAGACCACAGGCTAGGCCACAGAACCACTCTCAATGAATTCAGAAAGATTGAGATTATACAAAGTAATTTCTCTGACCACAATGGAATGAAATTGGAAATCACTAAGGGCCAGAGAATCAGATTAGGCACAAAGATATGGAAGTTAGATAACACACTCTTAGACAAACAGTGGGTCAAGGAGGAAATCTCAAAAGAAATAAGTAACTGCCTTGAAACTAATGAAAACGACAACACACCATATCAAAACCTATGGGATGCAGCGAAAGCTGTCCTGAGAGGGAAGTTCATAGCCATAAATATATATAATGAAAAAGAAGAAAGAGCTAAAATTGAAGACCTAACTGCACACTTGGAGGAAATGGAAAAACAACAACAAACTAAACCTAAAAGAAGTAGAAAGAAGGAAATAACAAAGATTAGAGCAGAACTAAATGAAATAGAGAATAAGAAAGCACTAGAAAAAATAAACAAAACCAAAAGCTGGTTCTTCGAGAAGATCAATAAAATTGACAAACCCTTAGCCAGACTAACAAAGAAAAAGAGAGAACAGATACAAATACACAAAATAAGGAATGAGCAAGGGGATATCACTACTGACCCCAGAGAAATAAAGAGTATCATAAAAGGATACTTTGAAAAATTATATGCCAACAAGAATGATAATTTAGAGGAAATGGACAAGTTTCTAGAAACTCACAAACAGCCGACATTGATGAAAGAAGAAATTGATAAAATCAACAATCCAATTACAAGTAAAGAGACAAACTCAGTCATCAAAAACCTCCCAACTAAGAAGAGCCCAGGACCATATGGCTTCACAGCTGAATTCTACCATACATTCTGGAAAGAGCTAACACCAATTCTGCTTAAGCTCTTCCAAAAAATAGAAGTAGAAGGAATATTACCTAACTCATTCTACAATGCCAACATTACCCTAATACCAAAACCAAACAAAGATACCACAAGAAAGGAAAATTACAAGCCAATTTCTCTAATGAACCTAGATGCTAAAATCCTCACCAATATACTTGCTAATCGCATTCAACAACATATCAAAAGGATTATACACCATGACCAAGTGGGTTTCATCCCAGGTATGCAAGGATGGTTCAATATAAGAAAATCAATCAATGTAATACACCACATAAACAGATTGAAAGAAAAAAATCATATGATCATCTCTATAGATGCAGAAAAAGCATTCAACAAAATACAGCACTCTTTCCTGATAAAAACACTGCAAAAGATAGGAATAGAAGGAAACTTTCTGGATATGATAAAGGGTATATATGAAAAACCCAAAGCTAACATTATCTTTAATGGTGAAATCCTAAAAGCCTTCCCTCTGAGATCGGGAACAAGACAAGGATGCCCACTATCACCACTCCTATTTAACATTGTCTTACAAGTACTTGCTCGAGCACTGAGACAAGAAAAAGATATAAAAGGCATCCAAATTGGAAAAGAAGAAGTAAAAATTTCATTATTTGCAGACGACATGATCATATACGTAGAAAGCCCTGGGAAATCTACAACAAAGCTTCTAGAACTTATAAAGGAGTTCAGTAATGTCACAGGCTATAAGATCAATGCTCAAAAATCAGTAGCATTTCTGTACACCAATAATGAACAATCTGAGGAGGAAATCAAGAAAAAACTTCTGCACCTCAAAAGATGTTATTAAGAAAATAAAAAGGCAGCCTACACAGTGGGAGAAATAATTGGCAATCATATATCTGATAGAAGCCTAATATCCTGCATATATAAAGAAATCCTAAACCTTGAAAATAAAAAGACAAACAACCCATTTAAAAATGGGCAAGTGACCTGAAAAGACACTTCTCCAAAGAAGAAATACAAATGGCTAAAAAGCACATGAAAAAATGCTCGACATCACTAGCTATTAGGGAAATGCAAATCAAAACTACAATGAGATACCATCTTACACCCATCAGAATGGCAGCTATTAAAGACTATAAGTGTTGGAGAGGATGTGGGGGAAGAGGAACACTCATCCACTGCTGGTGGGATTGTGGAATGGTCCAGCCACTGTGGAGGACAATTTGGCGGTTCCTCAGAAAACTAACAATAGATCTTCTGTATGATCCAGGAATTCCACTGCTGGGTATATACTCAGAAGAATTGAAAGCAAAAACACGAACAGATATATGCACACCTATGTTCATAGCAGCATTGTTCACAATTGCCAAAAGTTGGAATCAGCCCCGGTGCCCATCAACAGATGAATGGATAAACAAAATGTGGTACATACATACAATGGAATATTACTCAGCTGTAAGAAGGAATAAAGTGCTAACACACAGAATAACATGGATGAATCTTGAAGACCTTATGTTGAGTGAAGCAAGCCAAGCATTGACGGATGAACAGTATATGACCTCACTGATTTGAATTGAGGAAAGTCAGCAGTCTCTGAGAACCATTGTCTGAAAGATAGGTTAACAAGGGAGAGAAAGAGAAGAGTAGGTTGTGAGTCATCACCCATATGGACACAATCTATGGTAAAGTGATAGAGTATAGTTGCATATTGAAGGACAGGTGGATAGTGATATTAATGGGTTTGGTGATGCAGGGTTGACAGATGGGTAGATTAGGAAGGGCAGGTTAGAATACCCAGGATACTGGGGTGGGGAGATGGGAGGGGGACTAGGTGAATGTGGGATTTGTGGGTATGATGTTGAAAGTGCAGGGGTGGGAATGCTCTTATGGCAGTATGACAAGGTAGTGTCACTGGCTTAGGGTGTAGGTGGGGGGGCATTCAGGAAGGGGTGCATCTGGAGTAGGCTTCTGGGGAGTGTGTGAGTGTTCATCCTGTCATAATGTGTTGTGTCGGGGAGTGGACACCCACACGGTGGACCCCCATCTTTGGGAGGACCAATTCACCCAGAAACAGACCGGTGGGTGTCTCTTAGGCACAAGGGTGGATCCTAATAGGAGAAGATAATCAGCATGTCAAGATCTCTTGTTGCACGTAGCTATGAATCTTGTCATCCAATGAGTCAAGACAGGGGAGTGTCATGAGCCCCAGGGGGATGGGGAGGAAGGAACAGAAAAGATCAAACAGGGGGTATTTAGTGGTCATGGGAAATGTTTCTCATTACCTTACAGTAATGGACACAGGACATGGTAAATATCATCAAAAATTATTAAACTGTACCATCTAAATTGTAAACTATACTGTAAACCATTGACAATGTTTAGTAGCTATGCTTCACTATCTGTATAACAGTTATAACAATGCTACCATCCACATAAAAAAGGTTTTAATATGGGGTGAGGAAAGGGGAAGGAGGTTGGGTATACGAGAGTCTCTAGTATTCTGTGTGTGACTTTGCTGTGAACTAAAACTTCTTTGAAAATCAAATGAAAATTCAGGAGACACTGGGGAGTGACAGGAGGCAGGTGCCACAGTACAGACTGGACACCCGATAATGCAGTGATAAAAGGAAAAATGTTTTTAAAATAATTTTTTTAATTTTTTTGTTTTTTCCCATTTTTTGAATATCCCAATCCTTTTATTTTATTTCTAGTGTTTTTTTTAAGTTTCCATGTATTTTATCTCATATTTAAACTTATCTTTATTATTTCATTTTCTTATTAATTGTATTTGGCTATTATATGGGCTTCATCTTCAAGGAAGGTTTGGCTCACAGAAGGGTTACAGAGGGGGCAGGAGAGGATCATTGGTGAGAGGTGTCTGGGATGGGGGTTTCATGGAAGGAAGTTTCACCTGAATATACATGAAATATATATAAAATTGTTCAAATGATCAAGGGGTGGGGCATGGTCACAGTGGGTAGACAATCACTCAATAAATGAGGGAATACTGAACTCCCAACCTGGAGAGCTCTGCCACATTCTCCAAGGGAGCAGAAACAGTCTCCTGAGTGCAGGGGCAGTGTCTGGCAAAGGAGGAGTGTCCACTGATGGGTTCTTGTTATTGATGACTAGTCTTACAAGTCTTTGCTCTTGTAACTGAAACTTAGCCTACTGTTATGGGGTGCCTAAGGGTTGCCATCTGAGAGCCTCCTTGTTGCTCAAATGTGGCCTCTCTCTAAGCCAAACCCAGCATATGAATGCATTACCTTCCCCCAAGCATGGGACATGACTTCCGGAGATGAGCCTCCCTGGCAACGAGGGATTAATACCAAGTACCAACTGGAAATACGACTGGAAAAAGACCTTGAATAAAAGGGGGAAAAGGTAAAGACAAATGAGTTCATGTGGCTAAGAGACTTCAAAGAAAGTCGGGAGGTCATCCCAGAGGTAACGCTTATGCACACCTCAGTAGGATCTCATAGAACACCAAAGTGGATATCACCCCACACAGAGAGGCTCCTGAGGGCTCTGGAGACACCCAGTTCCTATATAAGGGGGAATAGCTCCAGAGATTGACGCCTTATCAGTGGGCTCTACTTTGGAATCTGTGCTCCTGAGAGTGACAGAGTTGGACTCAAATAAGTCCTCCCTGCACATGGTCCATCTGTCCCTTCTATTCAAACCTATATGTGATGCTGGTGTTTGTAGGTATACTTCCAGACTGGAGCCTCTGGCCTGCCCATGTGCCAGCTGTGCCTGGAATCTCAGTGGAGCTGCAACTCCTACTCTACAACTCAATAGACTCACCCAAGTGTCCTGGTGAGGAGACAGTGATGGACAATGGCCATCCCAGGGAATGGAGAAAGCCTACAGCTGCAGGCAGGATAATCCCATCCACCGTATCCATGGGATATAAGCCCTTTCTCACTTGGAGGTGGAGTGGACATCACCATCCTAGACTCCTCAGGACTGGGGGAAGAGCTATGGACTAGAGTGGACTTAATGGTATTCTGTTGTAGACATAATGTGATTCAAGCAATGGAAGAAATTACAACAGTGAGGTGGAGCCAGTGGCCACTGGACACTTTTGGGGCAGGGAAGGGAAAAGCAGTTGTGATACAGGTGCTTTTTCAGGACTTGGGAATTATCCTGAGTGACATTACAACAACAGATATAGGCCATTTTATATCAGCATATACCATGCAGAACTGTGTGGGAGAGAGTGTGGTCTACAATGTGAACTATGGTCTATGCTTAGTGGCAAAGCCCCAGGATGTGTATAGCCATTGCAGGTGATGTGCCACACTAATGAAAGATGTTTATGTGGGATGTATGGGAGGTGTGGAAGGTAGGGAACATGGAAATCCCTGTAATTTTTGTGTAACATTTATGTAATCTAAGCATCTTTTATATGCTTTTAAAATGCTTAAAAGTAAAAAAAAAAAAGAGAGTGATTAGAAGCTGAGCTGGTTACCTCCAAGTTATTTTGCTACCAATTCTGCCCTCTGGCAACAGAGAAAAATATCCTTTCCGTAAAGCATTTATTTTCACTAATATTATAGGGTCTTTCCTCATGCATCAAAGTCTGCCCTGCCTATCCTTTTCCCACCCCCATGGTTCTTCTTCCTTTACTGGCCCATGTGAAAAAGTCCAATGACAGGGTTCTGAATGGAGGGGAACTATCAATGACAATAACAGAGGCATGTCCATGAAAGAAAATGCAGACAGGAGGCTGTTTCCTGGCAAAGGGAAAGAAAACTTAACTATATTTTTATTTAAACTCTTGATTGACCTTCCTAGAGGATATAAATTTGCTTTTCTTTTCCCTAGTGTTTTTCTTGAATGTATTTTTTTATTAAAAGGGCAATGTAATGAAAAAATAAAGACAATATTAACATCATATGAGACCTACCTTCTATATTCAACTCAAACTTCCAACCCCAACACCCTTCACTCTCAGCGAATTACTTTTACCATCTGCTTCAGGTTTAAAAAAAGAGAGAATCCATTAGCTAGAACTCCCTTATAATTCTTCCCCCTCACCTACAAACATCTATCCTTTCTTCTTTCTCTACTTGCTTATTGGTTCTTCCTCTTTGTAAGGATAACCAGTCCATTTATGTTTGGATCCCCTTCCTCACAAACACTCTGCCTACCTTCTCAGGTACCTCCTTCTTTTAAAAAATAAAAGAGTATCAGAAAATACATTTATATTATCTTTTATATTTATCTGTGAATTACCTTTATCAGTGATCTATAAATCCTCATGTGAATTCAAGTTACTGTCTATTCATTTTTTTCCCGTATTTCTTATATGGTTCTATTATCTATTGTTATTTATGCTTGAGACTATAGCTAACATCTATGTTTATGATCATAATATTTATTTCTGTATTTTTCGTTTATGAATATATAATATCCCTTTTTGTCTTTTATGGTTTTTTCACCTTGAATTCTCTGATGTTACCTCAACTTTCTTATGGTTCATAATTGTTTTATAAATATTTTTCATCTATAATTTTCAAGTTCTCTCTGTACTTTTAAGAATATCTCTGCAAGAAAAATATATTTGTGGGTCTTGTTTTTTTAAGTCCAATAAGAAAATCTCTTTCCTTTGTTTGGTGAGCTTAATTAACATCTGTTGTAGTAACTGTTACATTAGGGCTTATTTCTGTTTCCTATTTATGATGCATTCTTTAGGTTCCTTTGGTTTCTTTTCCTTCCTTCCATTAAATAAAACAAATTTTCTTCTACTTATTTAAAAGTTATACATTTTTTTTATCTCCAAATTTTACCTTTGCTTAAAGCCATTCTGATAGTTAAGCTTATGGTAAGGTCATTTTTCCTTATCATTTTTTAAACTTTTCATTTTCTTCATTTTTCCTCTCAATAAGACAGGATCTTTAATGTGCCCCTCACCACCTACACCCTACTCTTGACATCATGTTAGTATCATAGGGAATTTTAATTCTGGATTAACATAGATATAATTAACTGGGGAGGGAGGCTTTCTTGCTATTTTAAACACAAGTAAACTGTACTAAGTTAAATTCACTCTATTCATTCAATTTCACTCATATATCTCATTGCATCTTCCTGGATTTGTTTTCTTTTTTTACAGGCATTGTTTCCTCAAGAGTGTTTCCAAAGAGATCCTTCGTGTATTTATTCCTTTGATATCTTATATACCTGAAAATATCTTTATTTTACTTTTACATTTAAATGAAAATCAAGCTCAACAGCTCTCAAAGTCTGGTCCAGAGAAACTTAAAGGTCCCTGAGACACTTTCAAAGGATCCACCAGATAAAAATTATTTTCATGATGATTTTTAAATGTCATTTCTCTTTTTCACTCTCATTGTTTCCTGAGTATAGAATGGAAATTTTCCAGAGACTATGTAACAACTGATGTAACAATTTATTGAATGCAGAATCAGATCTGAGAATCTAGTATCTTCTCTTAAGCCAGATAGTAAAGAGATTTGCTGAAAGAACAATGCCATTCTCCTCACTAATTGTTGTTTTGAAAAATTTAGTTGAAGAGACTGTTTTGTCTGTTAACATGGACTTGGTAGGTTTGTCAAAAACCAATTGACCATATAGGTGAGGGTTTATTCCTGGATTCTCAATTTTATTCAACTGATCGATGTGTATATCTTTATGCCAGTACCATGCTGTTTTGACCACTGTAGCTTTGTAATATGTTTCAAGGTCAGGCACTGAAATTCCTCTCACATCGCTTTTCTTTTTCAGAATGCTTTTGGCTATGTGGGTGTGCTTTCCCTTCCAAATGAATTTGGTAATTGCCTTTTCTAATTGTGTAAAGTATCTGCTGGGATTTTGATTGGTTTTGCATTGAATCTATAAAGCAGTTTGGGTAAGACTGGCATGTTCATGATATTTATTCTTCCAATTCATGAATACAGAATGTCTTTCCATTTGTTCAGGTCTTTTAAAATTTCTTTTAGCATTGTTTTGTAGTTTTCTGCATATAGGTCCTGTATTTCTTTGGTTAAACTAATTCCTAGGTATTTGAGTATTTTTGTTGCTATTGAAAATGGAATTTTTCCCCTGATTTCCTCCTCAGATTGTTCAGTACTAGTGTACAAAAACATTACTGATTTTTGCATGTTGATCTTATATCCTGCCACTTTGCTGAATTCATTTATTAGTTCAAGTAGCTTTGTCATGGATACTTCAGGATTTTCTAAGTACAGGATCAAGTCATCTGCAAACAGTGAGAGTTTTACTTCCTCTTTTTCTATTTGGATGCCTTTAATTTTTTTTCTTGTCTAATTGCCCTAGCTAGAACTTCTAGTACAATATTGAATAACAATGGTGACAGTGGGCATCCTTGTCTTGTTCCCGATCTTAGAAGGAAAGCTTTCAACCTTTCCCCATTGAGTATGATGTTGGCTGTGGGTTTTTCATATACGCTTTTTATCATATTGAGAAATTTTCCTTCTATTCTTATCTTCTGAAGTGTTTTTATCAAAAAAGGATGCTGGCTTTTGTCGAGTGCCTTTTCTGCGTCGATTGAGATGGTCATGTGTTTTCTTTTCCCTTCAATTTGTTAATGTGGTGTATTAAGTTGATTGATTTTCTTATGTTGAACCAGCTTTGCATACCAGGAATAAATCCCACTTGGTCATGATGTATAAGTCTTTTGATATGCTGTTGGATTCAATTTGCAAGCATTTTGTTGAGAATTTTTGCATCTATGTTCATTAAAGAGATTGGGCTGTAATTTTCTTTTCTTGTGGTATATTTATCTGTAAGCCTGAAGTGTCTGAAAAGGCTTCCCAGGAGTTACTTTTGCTCTGTCTGAAGGATGAATAAGAAAGAGTTAACTGAGGCAAGCCCTATAATGGGAAGGAGCACATGACAGATGAAGAATTCTAAGACAGTATGCAGCAAGTGAAGAAGTATTGTACTATAATCCTGGACAGATAAGCAGGGACCAGATCAAGCAGATTGGGTAACTTATAGAAAATGTTGAAGATATAGATATGTCTTGCTAAAGGAGAGTATTTATGTTGAAAAATGTGACTTTCTACCAAAACAGTTGTCCAAAGACAATATGTTCATCACTTTTCCTTAAAAGACTGCAAATATAGCTCTGTATGAATTTAATGTTTAAGCACTAGTTATTAATAATTCAAGGATTCCCATCATATCACTATTTTAATAAAGCATGATAATTTCCATAGCATCAGTGAACAGTTTTAAAATGAAGGACACTCATTTTACCATCACAGGGGCAGGAGGAGCAGAGAGTAAGCAATCTAATGTATTACCCAAGGTCGAGTCACCCTTCAAGCTTTGAGTTCTAATAGCATGTCCCTTATGAAAAACATGCATTTCTTATTTGCTGTTCTGTTTCTTCTTTCATGATACATTAAATTCTCTTAGCACCAATTATTAATTTATTAATTATCACAAAGTAAAAATCTGTTGAAAATGCCCAGAGGATGTGTACTGTAGGTTCACAGCTGTAGATCCAATAGAGTTTATAAACTCATTGCTGATGAATTAGGAGACTTCCATATGCTCAGAGGCCATTATTTGAAACAAAAATAAATTTTTAAAATTATTTCCATCCATAAAATGTCCAGCAGAATGCCCTCTATGCTAATTTTAAGAATATAGAGTGATTTAACAGATGCCATGGGTAGACTACTACCTAGGAGGGACAAAATCCTTCAGTGAAGTAAGCATCATACTATTTCATTACTCATGAACTCTTATCATTGAACAAGAAACAATAGCGTATCGGAACCCCTTTTCTGTCCAAAACAGGTGTCATCCATGATATCATGTTGAATCCTCACAAGCTTATGGAGTGCATATTATCTGCATTTTACAAAGGCAAAACCTGAGCACATTAAGAAACTTGCTCCGAGTCACACAGCTAAGCAACTAACAGAGCCAGAAATTAATATCTTGCTTTTAGAAAAAATAGAAGGTACCAAAAATACAAACATCAAAAGCTTCTTCTGATATTTATTGTGATAGTACTTACCTAAGTTTTGTTCAAAATGTGAACCTTTCACACAGATTTAAAACTACAATGGTTGGAATGTTCTTTTGGCAAATATGGCAGGGGAGGGTTGCTTTTGTAGGGCATCGGGTTTGGGGGGATATGCAGGATAGGACGCACCTGGGGCATGCCACTATGGAATATGTAAGTGCTCATTTTGTTATCTCAGTGGGTGGAGACCCGCACAATAAGAACAGAATATATTAAACTCCTGTCCTGGGGAATCCTGCTATGTTCTCAATTAGAGGAACAAGAATCTCTCGAGAACATAGGCAGTGTCTAAGAGAAGTAAACAGACTAATATGTCAAGCCCTCAATATTATTGCAAGTAACTATGAATCTTATTCTTCAAAAATTGAAACTTAGTGGTTACCATAGATTCCGAGGGAAGGTGAGGGGAAGAATAGAATAGATGGAACACAAGGCATTTTTAGTGGTTGAAATTTAGTGGTTACCATAGATTCCGAGGGAAGGTGGGGGGAAGAATAGAATAGATGGAACACAAGGCATTTTTAGTGCATTAGAATTGTTCTGCATGATCTTGCAATAACAGATACAGGCCATTTTAAATTTTGTCAAATCCTATAAATGTGTACAGTGCAAAACATAAACTGTAATGTAAACCATTGACTATGGCTAGTAGCAATGCTTCAATATTTGTACACCAATTGTAACAAATGTACCCATCCACATGTAAAATGTTACTAATAGGGGAGAGTGGAAAAGCGGGAGGGCATTGGTTATATGGGAATCCCCTATATTTTCTATGTGACTTTTTTGTAACCTAAAGTTTCTTTGAAGAAAAATAAAAGAAATAAGACACTGGGGGAACATACAGAAGAAATTGTCACTATACACACAAGATAACAGATCTTACAGTGATGAAAGACACAATGTATTAAAAAATTTTGTTTTATTTCAATTTTTTTATTTTTCAGTTTTGTATTTTATTTGTTTTTCAGTTATTATTATTTTATTCTCTTATTAATTTTTTTGTTTCATTTTTGAAGAGGCTTTGGATCACAGAAGGGTCACAACTGTGGCAGGGGAGGATTACCAATGCAGGGCGTCAGTGATGGGGGGATGTGTGGGGAGAAGTACACCTGGGGCATGCCTCTAAGGCATATGAATATGTTCAAGTACTCACAGGGCATTGTCTCAGTGGGTGGAGATTCACAAAATAACCAAAAGAATATTGAATTTCCATCCCGGGGAGTACTGCTACATTCTCTAATAGAACGGCAAGAATCCCCCAAGTACATGGGCAGTGCCTGGAGAAGGAAGACAGACCATTACATCAAGCCCTTGATATTGATAATTGTACATATGAACCTTTTCTTGTGAAATTGAAACTTAGCCTAGTATTATATATTGCCTAAGAGTTACCTCCTGGAAGCCTCCTTGTTGCTCAAATGTGGCCTCTCTCTCAGCCTAACTCAGCATATAAATGCACTACCTCCCCCCATCATAGGACATGACTCCCAGAGATGCGCCTCCCTGGCGCCGAGGGATTATTACCAAGTGCCAACTAGCAATGCATCCGGAAAAAGACCTTGACCAAAAGGGGGAAATATTAAATACAAATTAGTTTTTATGGCTAAGAGATTTCAAAGTGAGTTGGGAGGTCATTCCAGAGGTTACACTTACACACAGCTCAGCAGGATCTCACTGACTGCAACATAAACAGTGCCTCAAACAGTGGGGCTCCAGAGGGCTCTAGAATCATCTATAAGCAGGGCAGACAAGTTCAGAAATTCAGCACCCTGTCAGTAGGCCTTATTTGGAATTTATGCTCCCCATTGTAACAGAGTTAGACTCATTTGTAATTTTCCTACATCTGGCTCTTCTGCCCCTTTTATTTCAACCTGTAATTAGCACTATACTCATTAAATATATGTCCCAGAGACTTAAATCTTTGGTCTGTTCATGTGCTGGTTGAGCCCTGAAACTCAGTAGAGTTTCAACACCTACTCTCCAGTTCATTGGACCTCACCCAGGTCAACTAACAAGGAGATGATGATGGACAATGCCCATCCCCAAAAAACAGAGTATTTGCAACTGCAAGCAAGATAGTTCCATCCATCTGCCCTATCGGATCTAAGCCTCTTCTCAGAAACAGAGTGGGTATCATCATCCCCAAATCCTCAAGGTTGGAGAATGAACAATGGACTAAAGTAGGTTTATTATTATTCTACTATAGACATTACTATTCTAGCAGTGGAAGAACTTTTATCATTGATATAAAGGAAGTGGCTACCAGAGGTTCTGAGGGGAGGGAGAGGAAAGAATAGGTATAACATGGGGGCATTTTCGGGACATTGGAATTGCCCTGCATGACATTGTAATGATGGAAACAGGCCATTATATATTTTGTCATAACCTATAAAATTGTGCGGGGCAGAGTATAAACTATAATGTAAACTATAGTCCACAGTTAGTAGCAATGCTTCAATATGTTTTCATCAGTTGTAACAAATGTACCACACTAATGAAAGATGTTTATGTTGTAAATTGTGAAAGGGGAGGGGGTGGGGCATATGGGAATCCCCTATATTTTTTATGTAATTTTTAGGTAATCTAAACCTTCTTTAAAAGTAAAAAAAATATTAAAACAATAATAAATTAAAAAAAAATTTTTTTTTAAAGACATCACTCACTCACCCCCTCATCATCCATTGGCTTAATAAGAGTAGTAAAGTCTTGGTCTTCACTACACTACCCTTGAACCCTATCAAAACACAGCAATAGCAGGGAGGGTAATTGTTTAACCTGCACATGCTATAGATAAGTATCAATTAGATGGTGCTGTGAATAGGTAGGTAAATTCGTTTGAACTATGACCAGGAACCACAAATGAATAGTTTGCATACCATCAAGTAAGGAATAATTCACAGAGCAACAACAACACTTCATCAGAGTATGAACTGATGACTGGATGTCATTTATCAGCTGCACTTGGACCTCAATATGAACCAGCCATGAAACCACCTGGCCTGGGTTATCAGACTACCCATAACTCCAGTCACAATAAACTACCCCTTCCTATAATCTTTCTACAAAAGTGCTTTTACTGACAAAAATCACTCTACCTGTACTTTTCCATTTCTGTCGGTCAATTTATCCATCCTTCCTTCAGTGTAGACATTCAAGTATTTTCTCCTCCACAAAGTTTTATCATTGCTTTCTCCAGTCAAAATTAACCTTTTCCCCCTTTGCATCTCTATTTTATCATCTACCACATTCTGCCCTGTATCTTTTATGCATTCATTCAATATTTATTTATCCAAAACTATATGCCAAACACTATTCTAAGGATCTTGCCCTGTAGAGCTCATATTTTAGCGTTTATACAAAGGACAAACCAAAAATTTAATTTCAAGTGCAACTTGATGCTATGGGAAAAAATAAGCTAGGTAAGGAGTAAGATGAATAGAGTGAACCTAGTTGGGGGTCATTGAAGAACTCTGAGTTAGTAACATCTGAGCGGAGACCTAAATGTAGTGAGAAAGTGACCCACAGTAGAATTAGGGGGAAAGCCTCCCAAGCAGAGAGAACAGGTACAAAGTCCCTAAGACGGGAATTAAATGCTTGACATATTTAAGGAACAGCAATGAGGTCTGTGTTGCCTGTAGTGCGCAAGTAGAAGAGCAAAAGGAGATGAAGGTAGAAAGACAGGGACCAGATCAAGTAGAGACTTATAGGCCATAATAAGGTCTTTAGTAACTAGGACCACATCTCCAACCACACAGGCCATCTGATGTTTTACTGCCCATCAGCCTTTTCTTTACTGAACTCCCCACCCTCCCTATGTGGTCTGTTCCCTGGCTGCAGAGTACATGACCTAAGTCATGCAAGCATTGTCCCCTATCATTCAGGTCACAATGAGTGTATCAGGTGGCCATGTGATTCAAGTAGGGTCAGTCAGAATCCCTCCTTGAGATTTAATTTATGGACACCAGGAGAGAGGAGAGCTCTTTTCCATGGTATCATGGACCATAAAGTCAATGCAAGTCTAGAACTCTAAGTGACCACAATTCCCAACAAATTTGGAGAGTCAAATCAAGAAAGTTGAGCCAAGAGTTACACAGAGCCTGACTCATGATGACATTATTTGAATATGTGAATACAATTGTAACTAAAATGAGCTCAACCTCTAGACATTTCAGATATTGAGGTATAAATTATTTTTAATTAATAATAAAAACAGTGAATCCTAACACTCTAATGAAACTGTTGGCTCTGAAAAGGCAGGGGGTTTGTCTTACATATCTTTTTATCCCCCACAAAGCCAAGCAGGTGCTTTAAACAAAGGTATGCTCAGTAAACAGAGATTAAATTCAATTGTTGAAATTCTATTCTCAATTCAGTGATCACCCAGATGACCCCATCCTCAAAAAATCATGAGCAACTTCTCTAACAAGACTAAAGGATGTTATAACATAGAGGCAAAGTGGTAAGAAAATGGATAATAAATTCAAAATGACCTGAGTATGAGTCAGGGCTTTCCAGAGGAACAGAACTGTGTGTGTGTGTGTGTGTGTGTATCCATATATATCCATATATGTATGGAAGGGAAAGAACTAACATAGATTTATTATAGGAATTGGCTTACACAAACATTGGGATTGGTAAGTCTGAATTTTATTGGGCAGACTGCAAGAAGTTGAGAACTCTGATGAAGGTTTCAATAAATTCAATTAATTCTCCAGGAAAACCTGGCTGGCTAATGTGGAGATAGAAATTCTTCTTTCTTACTGCTGAAATCATCAGGTCTCCCTTTAAGGCCTTCAACTGATTGAATAAGATTTCACTCATTGCTGAAGGCAATCTCTTTGTTGATTGTAGATGTAATAAGCCATAGATGCAATCAACTGTCTGATGATTTAAGTCCAGGACATATCTTCACAGTAACAATCAAGTGAGTGCTTGATTGACCAAACAACTGAATAACATAAGCTAGTCAAGTTGACACATGAACTTTACCATCACAAGCTCTGTACATTACTAGCTTTTAATTCCTTCTTCCATTACCCACTATAGCAATTTTGGCATTTTTACCTCACTTAGTGTAGATCTTTGCTTTTCCTACACTTCTTTTTCCATGCCAAGATTTAAAATCGTAATCCCAAGAGACTGTTTCCAGATCAATAAACTCTCCATAAACCAACCTTATTTCCACCTTCAGGAATCAAGCATCCTCAAAATCCACTTCCCTATGTACTCTCCAGTTCTTGCTAACTAGGTCCTGCTGCTCCTTTGAGGTATCATCCCTTTCTTACTTTATCTACTCCAACAAGAACCTGATTGGGTTACATTGTGACTTAACCCTACTGGTCAGAAGGGGAAGTAGGGGTAGATTCTGAGGGAGGTGCATGCTGTATTGTGGGGTATGAGGCTTCTGCATAGTCTTCAAACAAGAGTGGAACAAGTCCTCAATTATGAGGACTCACAGTTCAGAGAATTCCGGGGGTTGGGTGATCCAGAACCAATATTCTATCCCAGCATCTGCTTTTTTGGCCCTCTCCTGGCACTAAGTGTCACAGGTTGGGTTCTCTAGGAAGCAGACTCTGAGAAGGAGGCTAGCATGCAGGAGTGTTATTATAAAAACCTGAAAACTGGAAGCAGAGAAAGCCAACCTGGGGAGAGGGAGAGCCCTGCAGAGTGTTGGAGCTGGAATGAAACTTCAGAGTTGTTCCATGTTGTAGCAAGAGGACTGATACTTTATACCCAAAATATCAATCAGTCATTGAATGTGGTCACTTTTGGAAGGGGACATGATTTGGGTAAGGCAATTCTCTTCAGCTGAGGCAATATCCACAGGGGTCTGACCTCTGTTCGGGCTTTCTGGCAGTGCACACAGAATTTGAGGAATGACTATTTTCTTCTTAAAGGACAAATGTTTAAAAAATATCACAGTGTTTATCATGGAAACCATGCTAGCAGTAGAAAGTAGAATTTTGTGATAGTGTTTTATAAATACATGCACACAAAAAAAATGTCAATGCTTAACTATTGTACTTAAAATCTTTCAACTATAAAACCCTCAATTCAACCCAGAGGATTATGATGAAAATTAAATAAGATGAGCAATTTGAAGTGCCTGATGTCATGCCTGGCACTCAGTAAATGTTTGCAACCTAGATTTTTAAAAAATGATCGTTAATGTTCCAATTTGAAAATCCACACATAAATCCAACATCATAAAGAGATGTGTAAAGAATCTCATATTATAGAAATTCAGTGATGTTTCTGGCTGAATGGATCAGGGTTCTAAATGAAAACAGGTGGAAAGAGTGAAGAGATTTTAATGAAGAGTCTGTTTACAAAGGAGGAGGCAGTGTAAAGGAAAAACTATAAAGTAGTGCAAAGCACTCCACTCTGAACAATAGTAGGAAGCTACTACCACCTCTAGGCTTGCTGTATTAGTCATCCAAAGGGGTGTTGATGCAAAATACCAGAAGGTGGTTGGTCTTTATAAAGGGTATTTATTTGGGGTAGAAGTCCACAGTTGCTGGGCCACAAAGCATAAGTTTCTTCCCTCACCAAAGTCCATTGCCACGTGTTGGAGCAAGACAGCTGCTGATGTTTGCCAGGGTTCAGGCTTCTTGGGTTCCTCTCTTCCCGGGGCTGCATTTCTCTCCAGGCTTAGTTCCTCTGTTTTCTCCACAAGGTCAGCTGTAGACTACGAGGCTCTCTACGCTTTGCTTCTCTCCACAAGGCCAGCTATGAACTCTCAGGCAAATGGCTCGTCTCTATCCCGGGGCCTTCTCTCCTTCCTCACCAGAACTCCAACATCAAAGCTGCTCCCTCTGTCCTTTGCCATGCCTTTTATATTTCATTCCCCCACCCACCAAGGGGTGGGGCTCAACACCCTACTGATGTGTCCCAGTCAACGCCATAATCATAACTTAATCATGCCCAGGTTAACAGACCAGTTTACAAGCATAATCCAATATCTATTTTTGGAATTCATAATTACATCAAACTTCCAAACTGCTACACTTGCTAAACAAGAGGAAAGAACAAAAGGTTACTGGAAAACAGAGAGTCCTACAGTCATAGGAGGCAAGTGTCTGACAGTTACTGTGGCCTTCAGCAGAGGACAGTGGACACAGTCAAACTGCGTAGTTAGCTGTCAAAGAGAGATAAATAGGGTAATAAATTCTCCCCAATCTCTTTCCTCTCATATTCCTATCTCTTGCTGGTGCCACCCATTGGCCAAATACAAGAAGGCAGAGAGTTTAAACATCAGCATCCTGGAGCACAAAAGAGAGGGGACCTGCAGAGATGAACAGACCTATCCATCATAGTGACCTTCAGAATTGCTTACTGCAATTTAACAGACATGACATTGAGTTTTAGATATAGTTAGGCCTGTTTATTGGTTGTTTTTTAAAGATCACATTATTAATACAGTACTATTAACTTTGGTGAAAAGAGGTGTGAACAGTGGACACTTTGGTTCCTCTTCTTGGCTAAGGTGTGGCTGAGGATATTGTTCAACTCAAAAGGAACTGGGGAATAAGGAAAACAGGGAAGTGAAATAAAAAGCAGAAGCATATCTGAAAACAGGAGAGATGGGTGAAATTTGTAATGATTAACCTCCAGAAAGGTGAGTTCTGAGTACATGTCTTGGCTCCTCTTTGTGTCTTGGTTAAGTGTTGTGGTGGTTTGAAGCTGTATGTACCCCAGAAAGAAATGTTCTTAAATTTAATCCATTCTTGTGGGTGTGGACCCATTGTAAGTAGGACCTTTTGATGAGACTGCTTCAGTTAAAGTGTGACCCACCTCATTCAGGATAGGTCTTAATCCTATTACTGGAGTCCTTTACAAATGGAGTGAATACAGAGAGAGAGAGAAAACCATGGAAACAAGAAGCTGAAAGCAATGAAACCCAGAAGAGAAGGGAAAGACCAGAAGAAGCTGCCATGTGCCTTGCCATGTGGCAGAGGAGCTGAGGATCTCCAGCAGCCAGTCTTCCGGAAGAAAGCAAAGCCTTGATGACGCCTTGATTTGGACATTTTCATGGCCTCAAACCGTAAGCTAATGAATTCCCATCATTTAAGCCAATGCATTCCATGGTATCTGCTTTAAGTGGCCTAGAAAACTAAAACAAGTGGTTTATAACAACAGATGCTACAGAACTTGACTTCATAGAGGAAGACTCACTGATTTTGAGAATCTGCCTGGCTACATCCCCAGAGTGTTCCCCCCACTTGACTTGGGGCTTTCTCTTCTTTTCAATTCTGGGGAATGTAAATACCAATATTCATGGCATGCCCCTTATATGTTATCAAAACTCCATATACATAACCTTTTTAGGGTTACCATTGGCTCTGAAAATAACATAATGCATATACTTGTAAGATGTGTCTAAAGTAGGTAGGGAAGGGAAGAGGGAGGAGGGGAGTTTTATATCAGGGGGAAGGACTTTCTGTACAAACTCCTTTCTTAACAGTAGCTATCCTAGCATTATCAAGATCCCCTACGGTCCCAGGGGAATGGGACCAGATTTAAGTCTGTGATTGAAACGTATGTCTTAGAGCAAAAAGGTCCACAACCAATGCCATCCCTTTTCCTCAGCTAGTCAGAGATGCATCCTGGCTCCAGAAAAGCCCTAACAAGAGGTAATCCTTCCCCTCGGAGTGTCCTTTTGACTTCAAAAGGCCTGGATTCATCAAAGCTTTCCCTTAAACTTTTGGGCATCATATTCCCCATCTGTAAGACAAGGACATTGACCTATGTGTTTCTAAAAATCCATCCATCTCCGGAAGCGGCTGTGGCTCAATGAGTAGGGCTCCCGTTTACCATATGGGAGGCCCCGGGTTCGGTTGCCGGGGGCCTCCTGGTGAAGGCAAGCCTGCCCGCACGGCGTGGTTAGCTGACCCAGCGAGCACAAGCAGCAAGGGGGGGATAAATGAATAAATAAATAAAATCTTAAAAAAAAAAAAAAAAAAATCCATCCATCTCTAAACATCCTGAGATGTGCCATTTAAACCATTGTGCTTTGCAATTTATATCAATAACCTTGTGACTGATGTTTGAAAATCTATACAACAGCACCACCTAGCAGACAAAAGGTAGTAATACTAGCAACATACACAAAGTAAAAATCACAAGGACAAAGTAATTATGTAGAAATGTCCAGGTAGTATTTCTCAAACTTTTGTAGTTTGTAGACCCATTGGAGACTCTAAAGAAAGTTATGGATGTTTCAAGTCCCACCCCAAATTCAAAAGGCATATATGCTAAAATTCTGCATACAATTTCAGTGAATATATGGCCCTCCATATACCTCCCCAATCTATCCTTGGGCTACAGTTTAAGAAGTTCTACTTTTTATTTTATCCCTTGCCTATTTGGGAATACTTAATTGTATTAGGGATGATGGGGGCAATGTACTACCTTCCGTGTCAGAAGAGGTCACATCCTTCTTCCTACTCTTGGCAGGAAGGGCACCTGCTTGACCAATCATTTGCTCTAACCAGATTTTGATTCTTGACATGGTGCAGCAAAGATACAGTGGAGGCTGAGAAATTGTTGAAGAAAGAATCAAAAGTCCAGCAATGTCAGTGTCCAGTGGCAGCAAAGCCAGGGGAAAGTTCCTACCTGACTTTTCTTTGTCTCTAATTCCCTCCACCCACCTCCTGTCCATTTCCATATCTGGTTCTTCAATCCCATCAGTTCTGTGAACTACCTGACATCCTCCCAATAAACCCCCTTTCTGCTTAAGTCAGGAGCTATTACTTACAATCTGGTAGCACCAAAGTTTTTATTGACACGGAAAACAAATTCTTATAGGCGACCAGAAACGTAACCCTCATTCACTACAACATATTTTATCCATTAGCTTAATAGCATATTAAAGCAAAATTAAAATTTCCAGAAACCACATCTTCTCTAAAGATGACCAAAAAATTGACAACCCATTACAACAGTATAATCCAGTTTTATAGCTGCCCTTCCCTCATCTAACACCTACCCTTTCCTGTTCATACACCCTGCCAGGAAGTCATTTCTTGTTTTATTACTTTCTCCTACATTTAGGAAAAGAACTCCTAAATTCTTTTTGGGACAAGATGGGAACAAGAGTATATTCACATATTCACATAAGGGTTTCTGATGGTTGGCCAAGATGAATTAAGGATCCATGGAAAATGTTCTTAGAAAAAAATTAATTTTAACAGTAGAATTGATTTTTTAATTAAAATTGTAATATGAAAGAACCTCTAATATTGAGTATAGTTTTTTTAAAAAAAGAATAGCCCTTTTTTTATGTTTTATCTTCAAATTTTTATCTTTATCTTAAATTTTTTCTAGTAATATATATACGACCTAAATTTTCCTCTTTTAAGGAGTTATATAATTCAGTGCTGTTAATTACACTCACCATACTGTGCTACCAGCACCATAATCTCCCAAAACTTTAGAATCAACTCAAATAGGAATTCTGTACAAATTAAGCATTAACTGCCCATTCTTTACCCCCAAACCAGTCCCTGATAACTTACGTTCTAGACTAACTCTATGAATTTGCTTATTCTACTTAATTCACATCAGTGAGATCATGCAATATCTATCCTTGTGTCTGACTTAATTTAGCCCCTGTTTTTTCAAAGGTCATTTCCACGAATTAAAAAATGAATTAAAACTTATCTGGGTATAGGCTAAGACCATTTCCATATCCCAAATCATGTTGTTTAAGGAACAATATACTCAACTTGTAGCCAAACGTACTTTGAAATAATGTGGTATAATTTTTCATACCCTTTCATTTAGTAAAAACATTCCTTGGTATCTATCCAGTGAAATAATTTGTAAGAATAATTTTTTGCAATTATACTATCACAATAGGCAAAAAGGGAAAAAATCATACATATATCTAACAATAGGGAAACAATAAATGAAATATAAATTTCATTATAACAAATTTAATTGATTGAATATTACATAGACATTACAATGAATGAATTAAAAATCTGCACTAACATGGAGGAAATGTTACAATATAATATTAAGTGAAAATAGAATAAAAGATTGTATTATACAATAAGAGAGACTCAGTAAAATTTATGTTTAAATATGGAGATGAAATAAAAGAAACATGAAAAAATAATAGTCATGATTTAGAAAGGTGAGATTTAATAATGAATTTTTCTTATTGTTACTTTCTTTATTGCTTTTATTAATTTCTTTATCAATATTCATTAAATGCCTACTAGGCACTGTGCAAGAAACTCAGCATATAAAGTTGAGTCTTTCCTCACCTTCAAGGAGTTTACAGTCTAGGCACAGGGCAGAAAGAGGCAGACATGAAATCAAACAATTTTGAAACAATATAATTACTATAATATATGCAAAAACAATGAGGAAAAATCTACACCAAAAACTAGAAGTAGAAATGGTAGATATACATTTAAATTTTAAGGAAAATGCCACACTATTTCCCAAATTGGTTATGCCCTTTTACATTCCCACCAGCAGTGTGTGAGAATTCTAGTTCCTACACATGCTCACCAACATTTGGTAAGATCAATCTTTTTATTTTGGCTATTCTAATAGATGTTTAGTTGAATCTTATTATGGTTTTAATTAACATTTCCCTAATGACTAATGATCTTGAATATCTTTTCATGTGCTTTTCATCTATATATCTTCTTTGGTGTATTGCCTGTTCAAATTATTTGCCCAATTTTTTTTACTGGCTTGTTTGTTTTCTGTTTTCTTATTGTTGAATTTTGGGAATTCTTTATGTATTCTGGATACAAGTCCTTTATCAGAAATATGCCTTGTATTTAATACACAGCACCTATGAGAGGGCAATAATTACATAATAAGGCAAAAATTATATATTATTTGGTAAAAGTATGGCTTGGCCATTTTTCTTTTTTGTGCATTGATATTTGATGCTATAAATCACAAATTGGAGAATAAAGAATAAAATTGACCCACATCTTAGATCCATTACCTATTTGCAATAGACATAGGGATCATTTAAATAATATATCATCATTCAAACAGCAAGTTGACCCTGTTTTAGGGAGTGAGGAGTTAGGGAGTGGGTTGGAAAAAGAACCCATCTTTATTTATTTTCCTCATGATTTAATCATATAGCAATTGTCTTACCATTAAATATCTTTCAGAATGATAGAAAGGAAATGGTGTCTTGAGAAATTCCTAAGAACAGCAATTTGAGCACCATTTTGTGGGCTTTTCTTTATGCTTACCAGATTATATTAAACTACCCAGTCAAAACATGCCTAGTTTAAAATAACCTATCCCCAAAATTACATTGACTAAATAAAGGGCTTCTCTAGTCATCCATTCACTTATATAATCTCTAAGAGAAGACTTAATTTCACTTCCTAAACATCTGTATTTTTATAGAAGTAAATGGTGGATTCTTGTGCCTGAAAGCTAATTAAAACATAAAGGATATTTCATATACTAACCAAAAGATTCTGCACAACTATGGAAAACTTTTAATGTATACCAAATTGGAAACCTGTTTCCAATACTGAATGACCATGACAGACTGGAATACATGGCATTTACTTTTTTCTGTTACAGTGTACATAAACTCCAAAGCCCTATTTCCTCCACAAATTGCCCTTTTCCTTTTTCATTGCCTATGAATGCACAAACATATATGTGCAGGTTTGTATGTATATATTTATATTATTCTAAGCTCCAGCTCTCATTTTGATTAATAAAACTAATTTCAGCTTTTTTCAATTCGCTAAATGAGAAATTTCTGAATTTATTTAAGAGAATCAAATATATTAATTTTACGTCATTTTTTCTTTTAATTTTTATTCTAGTGACATATATATGACCTAAAATTTCCTCTTTTAACCACATTCACATATACAATTCAGTACTCTTAATTACATTCACTGTGTTATGCCACCACCACCACCACCACCCACTACCAAAACTTTACAATCAACCCAAATACAAATTCTATACAATTTAAGCAATAACACCCAATCACCTATCCCAAACCCAACTCCTGGTAGCCTAAACAGTGAGATCATACAATATTTGTCCTTTAGTTTCTGTCTTATTTCACTCAACATGATGTCTTCAAGGTCCATCCATGTTGTTGCATGTATCAGGACTTCATTTATTTTTTTTTTAATTATTATTATTATTTTTATTATGGGTAAAAATCAAAATTCTCACAATACATACAAACATTTGCAAAATGATATATAAATATATATGCATATATGTGTATTTGCTTACAAAAATGTTGTTTATATATATATATATACATATATTTTAAGAGGTGCTTAGATTACCCAAAATATTACATGGAACCCACTGGGATTCCCATGTTGCCCACCTCCCACACCTCCCATCACATCCCACACAAACATCTCCCACAGTGTGGCCCACCACCCTCAATAAACTAACACATCCTGGAGACTTGCCACCAACCATAGACCACAGTTCACACTGTAGACCACACTCTCTCCCACTCAGTTCTGAGTGGTGTGTGCTGATTTAAAATGGCCTACATCCGTTGCCACAACAGTACTCAGGACAACCTCCAACTCCCAAAGAAGCCACTGTATTTCTTTCAACTGCTCGTCCCCTCCCTACCCCAAAAGTGTCAAGTGGCCACTGGCTCCACCTCATTGTTATAATTTCTTGCATTGCTAGAATCACCATTTGTGAACAAGAGAATACCATCAAGTCCACTCTAGTCCATAGTTCTTCCCCCAATCCTGAGGGGACTGGGATGATGATGTCCACTCCAACTCCAAGTGAGAGAGGGCTTATATCCCATGGATATGGTGGGTGGGATGATCCTGCCTGCAGATGCAGGCCCTCTCCATTCCCTGGGATGGCCATTTCCCATCGTTGTCTCCTCACCAGGTGACTTCGATGAGTCCATTGAGCTGTAGGGTAGGAGTTGCAGCACCACCTAGATTTCATGCACACCTGGCACATAGGTAGGCGGGAGGCCCCAGTCTCTGGAAGTATACCTAAAAACTCCAGCATCACATATAGGTTTGAATAGAAGGGACTGGTGAACCATGTGCAGGGAGGACTTATTTGAGTCTAATTCTGTCACTCTCAGGAGC
>JAKSZT010046586.1:22318211-22371390 GCA_026826555.1 Tolypeutes matacus
AGATGTTCTGTCTAATGATGATAGTGGTGTGTTGAAGTCCCCTGCTATAATTGTAGAGGAATTTATTTCTCCTCTTAGTTTTTCCAGAGTTTGCCGCACGTATTTTGAGGCACCTCGATTAGGTGCGTAAATGTTGATGATTGTTCTCTCTTCTTGAGAGATTACTCCTTTTACTAATATGTAGTGTCCATCTTTGTCTCTTACAATAGTTTTGCATTTAAAGTCTATTTTGTCTGATATTAGAATAGCTACTCCTGCCCTTTTTTGGCTATTGTTAGCTTGTAAAACGGTTTTCCAGCCATTCACTTTCAGCCTCCTTGAATCCCTGGGCCGAAGGTGGGTTTCTTGTAGACAGCATATAGATGGATCATATTTTCTTATCCATTCTGCCAATCTGTGTCTTTTGATTGGTGAATTTAATCCATTAACATTCAGTGTTATTACTCGTAATGAATTTCTTACTTCAGTCATTTTTTCTTTGGGTTAATGTATGTCATATGTTGTTTTGTTTCTCTTTTTGAGTTTTCAGTTGTTTTTAAACTCTCCTCCAACTCTCTCTCCTTTGTTTTTTCCTTTCAACTTATAGAGATTCCTTTAGTATTTCTTGAAGTGCTGGTTTCTTCTTGACATACTCTCTTAATTGCTGTTTATCTGTGAATATTTTGAACTCTCCATCATTTTTCAATGCCAATTTTGCTGGATAGAGAATTCATGGCTGGAAGTTTTTTTCTTTTAGTGTTTTGACTATGTCATACCACTGTCTTCTTGCCTCCATGGTTTCAGCTGAGAAATCAGCACTTAATCTTATTGTGCTTCCCTTGTATGTGATGGTTCTCTTTTCTCTTGCTGCCTTGAGTATTTTCTCTTTGTCTTGAGCATTGGACAATTTGACAAGTATATGTCTTGGAGTTGGCCTGTTGGGATTTATACTATTTGGGGTGCGCTGTGCTTCCTGGATCTGCACATCCATCTCTCTCAATAGAGTTGGGAAGTTTTCAGCCATAACTTCCTTCAACACTCCTTCTGTTCCCTTTCCCTTCTCTTCTCCTTCTGGGATGCCCATAATGCGTATATTTGTGCGTCTTGCATTATCGGTTAATTCCCTGAGACCATACTGGATTTTTTCTATCTTTTTGTCTATCTTTTCTACAATCTCTTTGATTTCAACTGTATTGTCTATCATATCACTAATTCTTTCCTCTGCCTGTTCAATTCTGCTGCCATGTGAGTCCAGCGTCTTTTTCATTTCTTGACTTGTGTCTTTGTTCGCCATCATATCCATTACCTTTTTAGGTGTGTTAGCTATTTCTTCAGTATGTTCTCCCAGTGTCTTCTTTATATCCTTAATCTCTTCCTTCAGTTCGTTAAGTTGGTCCATGATATTTGTTTGGATAGCTTTGATTAATTGTTCGATGTACTGCATTGCTTCCTGGTTTTTATTTTGTGCACTGGACTGGTCCATGTTTTCCAGTTTCTCAGAGTCATTTGTATTTTTCTGTTGCCCTCTGGTCATCATATTATCTTGATGGGTTTGTTCAGTTGATTAGCTTTTCTCTATGCTCTAGAATTTTATTTAGCTGTTGGTTCTGCATGTGAGTTTTCTCTTTGGCAGTTTTTATTCTTATTGTATTTCCTTGCTTCTTTCTATGTTCCCTTGAAGGCAAAAGGTTAGGGCCAGAGAAATCAAAAGATGTAAGGAAGGCAGAAGGATAATAGAAATATTGATAAAAGTTAGAAGAGGGGCAAAATTAGACTTAATGAGATGAATATTTAACTTGAGTAGGCAGTGTAGAGTACTAGGAAAAAATACGGAGTTCCTACAATGGACTGGGAAAACAAATGGAGGAATATATATATATATACTGATTTAGAAGGCTAGAATTATGAGGAGGGAGAGAAATAGTAGAGAAAGGTCTGAAAGGAAAAAGTTAATACTAATAAAAAAAAAAAAAGAAGAAGAAGAAAACAAAATAGTTGGGATAGAAATTGACACCCTTAAGTTGTGGGCCTATGAAAAAATGTTGTCTCTAAGAGCCACAACAGAAAACAGAAGGCAGAAAGATGCAGGAAGGATAAGCGATAGTTTGTAATACAGAATCAATATATACAGCGAGTGGGAAATTACTGAATAAGAAGCCCAGCAAATAAGCGACCAGCTGGCAGCACCTATTTAAAAAAAAAAAAAAATAGAAGGAAAAAGGAAAGGGGGAGGAAAACAGGAATAATAGCAATAGACCAGAAAGTAACAGAGAGAAACCAAAGATCCACCCAGGCAAGCAGTCAAACAGAGCTAAGGGGGGTCAATGATTCCCCCAGGGTCCACGTGGATCCTTCCTGCCTACTTGTGTTTATCAATGAATTTCCCCACAGGGTTCTATATGCAGGTCCTGAAGCAGCTTTTAGCTATTAAACTAAATTAAAAAGAATTTATTTTTCATTTGTAGAGGTGACCTCACTTTTTTTTTTTTTTTTTTTTTTAGCCAAATGCAGGACCCAAAATAATTCCTCCTCTAGACCAACCGCCTTACGGAAGGGACCCTAGCTGGGCCCGTGGAAATTAATCAAGCACGTCCTACTTTCCGGACTCCCCAGGTTAGCTGAACCTCTGATGTTAGTCAGTGAGGAGTGCTAAAGATGGGGGATTCCGCCCCTTCTGGCGTGGAGCTCCAGCATCACCGGGCTGCTCAGTAAATCAGTTTGAATGCAGATTCGCGTCTGCTCTCAGCCTGATGCTGCTTCAGGTCGGCTTATCTGCTCCCCAAAGCTATGGGGCGGTGCAGGCAGCCAGATCAATGTCTAAAAATATAAAATACCCTTCCCTGTCTTCCAACCGAACCCTCCCTTTTTTGGGAAGTGTCCCTTCCTCCTGGCTCCGCAGCAGCCCGGGTCTTATCCCTGGGTGGCTTATCCCTGGGCAGCTGCGTTGCCCGACCAAAATCCCCCCTCCGGCTCACTGGGTGCTGATTAGCTCGTTTGCCCTGTTCACACAAGGTCCAAGGGGCACCAGGCAGCCAGATCCCCAGAAAATAAAACTTTTTTGCCCCGCCCATGGCTCAAAATGGCCGTTTTATTTTATTTTTTCCCTAACCGCGGGGCTCAGCCGCCTGTGCCAACCTCCACCGGCAGCCTCAAAACTCACGAATCTCCACCGTTCGGTCCACGCCGCCGATCCGCGCAGATAGATGTCCCAAGCTTCTCACTCCACGCGTGCACAGCACAGACCCCCGGGCAGGACCCCGTCCCCAATCCGCCTTGCTCTGGGAGCTTGCAGTGTGCGCCCTCCTACACTAACGCCATCTTGCCATTTATTTTTAATACTGAATAACATTCCATTGCATATATATATATACATCAAATTTTGTTTATCCATTCATCAGCTGATGGACACTTTGATTGCTTCCATCTTTTGACAATTGTGAATAATGCTGGTATGAAAATTGTTGTGCAAATATCTGTTCGAGTCCTTGCTTTCAATTCTTTTGGGCATATAACTAGTAGGGGGATTGCTGGGCCATATGGTAATTCTATACTTAGCTCTCTTAGGAACTGCCAAGCTGTTTTCCACAGGGGCTGCACCATTTTACATTCCCACCGGCAATGAGTGAGTGTTCCTATTTCTCCATATCCTATCCAATTTTGTTATTTTCTGTTTTTTAATAGAAGCCATTCTAGTGGGTGTGAAACAGTATCTTATTGTGGTTTTGATTTGCATTTCTTAATAGCTAATAATGATGAGCATCTTTCATGTACTTTTTAGCCTCTTTAGAGAAATGTCTATTCAGGATTTTTGCCCAATTTTTAATTGGGTATATGGTATGAGATAGGGTTCCTCCTTCATTCTTTTGCATATAGAGATCCAGTTCTCTCAGCACCATTTATTGAATAGACTATTCTTTCCCAATTGAGTGAATTTGGGGGCCTTGTCAAAAATCAGTTGGTCATAGATGTTAGTCTATTTCTGAGATCTCAATTTGATTTTTTGATCAATATATCTATCCTTGTGCTAGTACCACACTGTTTTTACCACTCTAGCTTTTGAATATGTTTTAAAATCAGTAAGTGTGAGTCCTCCAACTTCATTCTTTTTTTCAAGATGGTTTTGCTCCTTACCCATCAAATAAATTTGATGATCAGCTTTCCCATTTCTGCAAAGTAGGCTATTGGAATTTTTTTTTTTTTTTTTTTTTTTTTGGCAGTAATCTTTTTTTTTATGGGTAAAAATCAAAATTCTCACAATACATACAAACATTTGCAAAATGATATATAAATATATATGCATATATGTGTATTTGCTTACAAAAATGTTATTTATATATATATATATATACATATATTTTAAGAGGTGCTTAGATTACCCTGGGAAAGAGTGTGGTCTACAGTGTGAACTGTGGTCTATGGTTGGTGGCAAGGCTCCAGGATGTGTAAGTTCATTGAGGGTGGTGGGCCACACTGTGGGAGATGTTTGTGTGGCTGTTGGAATTTTGATTGGGATTGCATTGACTCTGTAAATCATTTTGGGTAGAAGTTGACATCTTGACAACATTTAGTCTTCCAATCCATGAGCTTGGAATGTCCTACTATTTATTCAGATCTTCTTTGATTTATTTTGGCAATGTTTTGTAGTTTTCTGTTTATAAGCTATTTACATCCTCGGTTAAACTTATCCCTAGATAAATGAATCTTCTAATTGCTATAGTATATGGATTTTTTTTCTTGATTTCTTCCTCAGAAAGAGTTTAACTCTGATGGTCAGTTCCTCTCTCTTTTATTATTGATTAGCCTAAGGTTTTATTATTGATTAGATTTGTGTTAAGGCTTTTCTTTGATGCTTGATCCAACTATTTCTGGACTTTTAGAGTAGCCTGTGTTTAATTGTTCAGATTCTCTGAGCTCTTCTGCATGTAATTCTATTTTTTTAAGCAGTAAAACTCATTATTATAGTACATTTCTCTGCTGCAAAGAAATATTTCTTTAAGGTACATTTAAAGTGTCCTTTAAGTCACGTCTTGCAAAATCATTCAGTTTTACAAGTAGTAAAACTAAAGGGCTATTTCTCTTTACACATTACTTTTTTCTTAGAAAAACAATCTAATGATGCTCTAAACTGACTTTAATAGTTATCATGCCTAACTTTGTCTCTTTTTGTGAGATAATTATAAATATGAATAAAAGAGGCAAGGAATTTTAAATCAAAAGTTACATTTGTACACTATTAGTTGACAAAAGTCTGATTAGGATAGTTGTCTTCCACTTAACTTTTTCGTTTAAGGTGATCTGAATTTCCCAAATATAATTAAAAGATCCAGTATGAAGAACTCAATAACCTCTTATGACATTAATAAGTATTTCTTCTTTTGAAGACTTATTTAGAATATTAACAATGCTAGTACCTGACTAAAAAACAAACACAGTACAAAGTTTACCCAAGAGACATGTTGGCCCCCTGCTTGGAACCCAACGGACACTATGAGCACTACTGAAAACTCTGATAGGCTTTGTGCCTTTCATTAAGGTTTCATACTCTGAACATGGACAGACTTTAGTTTAAGTAAACATTGATATTTAGTTCTGAAATCTGAGGACACAATCCTTAAAATAAAAGTCACAGAATTTTCTTGTTTTACAGTGATCCAGTATATTAATTCCTCCATATTAAACCTACCTTGCCAGACAAGTAAAAATTATATTTGCTAAAACACAGAACTTTTAAAACTCATATTTGAAAAGCAGGCTACAATGTTATATCTAAGCTGCACAGAAGACCCCAGTGATCACTAGGAAATCTGCCACAGTCCAGTTTTTCCAATCCAAAAGGGTTCAAACTTTGAGGAATAATGTGGCCCACTTCTGTTTCTGCTCTGAAAAATATTCAATCAAAACGAAGGTTACAAGTAACAAGTATTCCAAGATTAGGGTTCATTTGCATATCCCATGTATTTTGGCAATGCTCAACCTTGCCCCAAAACTCCCAGACATCCAAAATGTTGATGGGGGGTGGGAGGTGAAGAAAAGAGACAAAATGATATTTGGTAACTTCTTGATCCCTTAAATTTGTATCTCCCGCAAATATAGCTGTAGCTGACTCTGGAGCCTCTTGCATTTTCTTTAAAACCACTTTTAACTGATTGATTCATTCCTTAGCATGCCCTCTGGTGCTCTTCAAATGGGAAGTCATAAGGTAAAGTTCATTTCCTGACACACTCACTTGCATATACAAAAGATTTCTCATCATTTTGGTACTTGGAAAAGGAATAATCTCTTGCCTTTTAATTTCACTCTTGATTACTTCAACATTATAACTGTAAAATATCCTTCATGGCCTGTAATAATCTCATAACTACTTGCTCTCTTCTTTAGATAACTATAGAATGGAGGAATAACTTTCTGTAGAAATAGCACATCTGGGCTCTACAAAGCTAAGTAAGAACACACCCCTAGAGCCCTCTCTTGCAGGTTTAGATCCAATCCATCAATATTCCAGATATTTAAAGAGAATATACTGCCATCTTCTTGGTGAATGTTTTCAGATGAACTGATTTTAGAACAAGTGGAATCAGTTGTATGTTCATTGCTTAGGTCAACACAAGTCTCAGACTCAGAAGGGGTCTGGGAACAGCTTTCCAAGGCACTCTCATCCATGCACAGCTCAAAGTAGGAGTTGAGCACTCTGAAAAGCAAAGCCACAGGAATGGGGTTTGTGCGCTCCACCAACCAAGATATAGAGCAGGAAGTGAGAGAAAGCAAAACTGTATTTCCATTTCCCAGTCATTCTCTGCCAGGTAGCACTGAGCCATGGCTGTGTTGCAACCCAGGACAGAGGCAAACTCCACACACGAGTTGCTGCAAGGGATTTTTGCCCTAGACATGTGGTGCAACTCTTACAATTGCCTGTTTTGTGTGCAATTGTTTCATCTCCAAAAGAAAGCTTCCTTTCCTGTTCCTTCTCAGGGAATCTTGCTCTGTTCTGTTTGTTTTTGTGCAGAATTTTCTCCTTAGCTCCTATGATTTGTTTAAATTCTCTGAGTGTCCCCTTTTCATTACTTTTCATTTCTGAGACCTGTCCTGTCTTACAGCAGTTTAGTTCCTCCCTCCCCCTCCCCCCTTTCTTATTCCGGTGAAGGTTTTCTCCCTCTGATTTCTTCCTTATTGTGGTATCCCACCCTAGGAGCCAGATGGGGTCAATCCCCAAGGCCTGTTTTGCGTTTAGGTACTCCAGCAGAGACTGGATTGAGTGTGTGCACCTCTTGCCAACAGTTCTGCCATGGTCTCTTTTATCCTTGGGGGCACTTTTGTATGTGACACTCTTCAGTCACTTGTGCTCTACCCTAGGTCTGTGTACTTAAAGTGGTCCCTGTACCTGGTAATGTGTGATGTTCTTATTGCTGTGAGTGGGTGTGTGGTCTGCATCAACAATAGAAGGGACCTGGGCCATATTGCTTCTACATGGCTCCCAAGCTGCGTGGGACCAAATTGGCGTGGAGGGGGGCGGTGAGGTCTGGACTGACGAGTCATTGATGCAAACCTCCTACCTGATTTTGTTTTTCTTTTTCTTCAATTCAGCATTTGTAGAGTCTTTCTCTATTCTCTATCAATACTCCAGAGTTCCAAGCAAGTGGAACTGGCCTTTAATTCATTTTTTTTTTTAAACAAATCAATTTTATTGGTCCATATTAATAAAGCATACAATCATTCAAAGTATACAATCAGTGGTATTTGGTATAATCACATAGTTGTGCATTCATCACTACAATCATTATTAGAGCATTTTCATTATTTCAGTAATAATAATAAAACAAATAAACAAAATTCTTCACCTCTCAGTCTGTTTCCCCTGCTGTACATAGCTGCTATTTCCAGTTATTCTGAGGGGAAACTTTTCCAGGAGATGTCCATAGCCATGTTAATTACATCACTTAGACTGTTCAACACAGCCTATAAACCATTCTTGATGAAATTTATATCTGAATATTTGAAAATATTTATCAAACATTGATACATTTCAATGTCCATGTAAAAGTTTTATCTTCAATTAATTATTTATGTAGATACATATGTGTGTTTTGAAATATATATATTTAGAAAAGAGAGAACTAAGAAAAATATCTGCAAGAACCTATCTCTATTAGTATATTGTGCTCAAAGGCCTTGATTTTATTTCATACAAAAAAGTAAGTTAAGGATATTAGTAAATAAAGCATTTCCTACTGTAGTAGTTTGATATTGTTTATGAATTCCAAAAATAGATATTGGATTGTTTGTAAATTGGTTTGTTCCTCTAGGTATATTAGATTGTATTGGATTCAGGGGTTTCACTCTTACTTGATTAAATTATGATTAAGGCTTTGATTAGGCCACGTCAGTAGGACGTTGAGTCCCTGCACCCTTGGTGGGCGGGGACTCACAGAGAAAACTACATGGCAGAGGAGTTACTTGGAATTTTTGAGCTGAAGCCCTGGGAAGTAAATACACAGAGAAGCAGATATGTGAGGAAAGAGAGAAGGCTCCATTAGACACGGCAGAGGCCCCAGGAAGAGAGATGAGCCACTCGACCTGTGGAAAGAGCAGAGCAGCTGAGCCAGGAGAGAAATGAGCCCCGGGAGAGAGACGAGACTTATCCCAGCCCACAGCTGATATTGGAAGATGCTGGGACCACAGAGCCTTAAGAGGAATAGGAATCCTAAAGCCTTGCAGACGTCAGCAGCCATCTTGCTCCAACACGGGACAACAGACTTTGGTGAGGGAAGTAACTTATGCTTCATAGCCTTGTGACTATAAGCTTCTATCCAAAATAAACACCCTTTATAAAAACCAACTGATTTCTGGTACTTTTCATCAGCACCCCTTTGGCTGACTAATACACCTATTAACTTTGATTTTAATTTAGAATACGCATTTCTGCCAAAAAGCGTCAGTTGCCTAAAGAAAAAGTACACAGATGGAGAATCCAGGAAGGGTTAAGCTGAACACACTCAGTCTGTTCTCCTAAAATAAAAAACCCAGTAAGTCACTCTTCTTGCCTTTCTCAGAAACTCTTTCTTCCAACCATCTCTGAAGGAATAGTCATTAAAGGTCCTTAATAGGAATTCCTATTAAGGAATGTATTTAATTTACAGTGTATTTAATGAGGCAGCCTTAGCTGTGTCATGAGATATACAAAGTATATACAAACTAAAATCTACAGACCTGTCTTCTCAGGTGGAACATCTTCACAAATCCAGTGCTGTAGTATGACAAAGTGGATCAATCCCATCCTTGGGAATGGTTATTCTGGTTTCTTCCTCTTCATGACCAACAATTCTTTCTGCTTCTTTGTCCTTTCTCTCCTAAGAAATACATCCTCTCCCACTGCAGAGCTTCTGCTTGGGAACACCTGCCCTTGCAGAAGTAATGAGAACCCTCTTTTCCTTCCCTCCAGAAGGAATAACACACTCAATTGCTGATTTCAGAAGGACCTAGTATGCTTAACATCACTCTTCCTGGATTCTTTTCAAAGTGGCCTAGCTTCAAGATGCAAATATTCTCTTCCTCTGCACTTGAGTGTGTAGCCTGTCTCTGTAGATGAAGCCTATAGGATTTAGTTCAATGGAGGACAGATAATTTGTATTAGAAAGTCTGTGCGGCCATGGATCTGAGCCATGATCTCCACTTCAACTTTATTAGCAATGAAGCCAAAATTTTGATCTCTTTCAACTTCATTTTATTCCTTAACTGACTTTGAACTTAGTAAAGCAAAAGAGGTGTGGGGGAAGCGGATGTGGCTCAATTGATAGGGCTCCCATTTACCATATGGGAGGCCCTGGGTTCGCTTCCCGGGGCCTCCTGGTGAAGGCAAGCCAGCCCATGCGGCGTGGTGAGCTGACGCAGCAAGACGACCCAACAAAGGGAGACAAGCAGACACAGAAAAACGTACAGCAAATGGACACAGCAAGCACAAACAGCAAGGGGGGATAAATAAATAAATAAATAATCTTAAAAAAAAAAAAAAAGGTGTGAATATTATCCCTTAAGCCCAAAATTATATTTCTAAATACCATCTTGTTAACGACTACCAAATATACCGGTGTAGGCCTCATCTTCTTCATATCCTTATTCCAATGGGGCTTGCTGCCCTCTCATCACTGTACACATAATATACTTCCTACATATTATGAGAGGATTCAAGATAATCTCAGGACATATTCCACTATAATATAAACTTCCAGAGGGCAGGGATTTGTCCATTGCTACACCTAGAAAGGTGTCTGTGATATACTGGGTACTGGAACAATTATTCATTGAATAAATGAATGAATTTTAGGGACCTACTATATGTGAATGCCTACTGTGTGTTAAACACTATTAAGCAGATAACATTAAGTACTTATATTTGTATGTGTTCATAGTTTTCCAAGCACTCTCTCATTTGATCCTCCCAACAACCCTGTGAAATATAGGCAGGAAAGATACTATTTCTACTTTTCAGACATGGAGATTAGAGGTCCAGAAATGTAAGCAACTTGCTATTTTCAAATCTTATGTTAGAGCTGAGCCTCATATGCAAGTATTTTAAGTCCAAGTCCAGAGCTTTTTCTTGATATAAAATGGTACCTCTTGTAACAATAAATCAATACATCACTAAATAGCCTCTATTTTTAGCATTTCCACCACCTCAATTGATTTTTTCAGCTTTTTTATTTTGAAATATATATTTTTATTTTTAAAGAAGCTTTAGATTACACAGGTGTTACATCAAAAATATAAGGGATTCCCATATACTGCCCCCCCTCGCCTCTGTCCCACACTTCCCCACATTAACATCTTTCATTACTGTGGTACATTTGTTACAGTTGATGAATACATATTGAAGCATTGCTACTAACCATAGACTATAGTTTACATTATAGTTTACACTTTGCACCACACTATTTTATAGGTTTTGACAAAACGTATAATGGCCTATATCTGTCATTGCAATGTCATGGAGTACAATTTCAATGTCCCAAAAGTGTCCCCATGATATACCTATTCTTCCCTCTCCTTTCCCTCAGAATCTCTGGTGGCCACTGCCTTTATATCAATGATAAAAGTTCTTCCATTGCTAGAACAGTAATGTCTATAGTAGAATAATAATAAACCTACTTTAGTCCATTGTTCATTCTCCAAACTTGAGGATTTTGGGATGGTGATGCCCGCTCTGTTTCTGAGAGGGGGCTTAGATCCGATAGGGCAGATGGATGGAACTATCTTGCTTGAAGTTGCAGATACTCTGTTTTTTGGGATGGGCGTGGTCCATCATCATCTCCTTGTTAGTTGTCCTGGGTGAGTTCCAATGAACTGGAAAGTAGGTGTTGCAACTCTGCTAGGTTTCAGGGCTCAACCGGCACATGAAGAGACCAAAGATTTAAGTCTCTGGGACATATATTTAAGAAGTATGGTGCTAATTACAGGTTGAAATAAAAGGGGCAGAAGAGTTATAGAGGGAAATTATAAATGAGTCTGTTACGCTAGGGAGCAAAAATTCCAAATAAGGCCCACTGACAGGGTGCTGAATTCCTGAGATTGTCCTGCCTATAGTGTCTAGATATCTCTAGGGCCCTCAGGAGCCTTGCTGTTTAAGACACTGTTTACTGTGGCAGTCAGTGAGATTCTACTGAGATGTGCATAAGCATAACCTCTGGACTGACCTCCTGACTCACTTTGAAATCTCTTAGCCATAAAAACTCATCTTTATTTAATATTTCCCCTATTTGGTCAAGGCCTTCTTTCATATCTACCACTAGTTGGCACTTGGTAATAATCCCTCAGTGTCAGTCAGGGAGGCTCATCCCCTGGAATCATGTCCCATGCCAGCAGGGGGTCAGTAGTGGGGGGTGGGGATGGAGTGAAGGTAATGCATTTATATGCTGAGTTAGGCTTAGAGAGAGGCCACATTTGAACAAGAAGTTTTACAGGAGGTAACTCTTAGGCAATATATAATACTAGGCTAAGTTTCAACTTCACAAGAAAAGTTTCATAAGTATAACCATCAATATCAAGGGTCTGTCCTCCTTCACTAAGCACTGCTCATGTACTTGGGGGATTCTTGCCACTCTATTAGAGAATGTAGCAGTACGTCACAGGATGGACATTCAATATTCTTTTGGTTATTGTGTGGGTCTCCATCCATCAAGACAACACCCCATGAACACCTAAACATATTTATATGCCATAGAGGCATGCCCCAGGTGCACTGCTCCCCATACATCCCATGACCTACACCCGACTCCAGTGATCTTCCCTGTCACAGTTGCGACCCTTCTGTGATCCAAAACCTGCTCAAAATAAAAGCCAAAAACTAAAGTAAAAAATAACAAAAAATACAAAAATAAAAGTAAAAATAAAAATAAAAAATAAAGTAAAATTAAAATTTTTTTCAATGTGTCTTTCATCATCATAAGATGTTATCTTTTATGTACAGTTACAATTTATTCCATATGTTCCCCCAGTGTCTTTTTTCTTCTTCTTTATCTTTTAAGAAGCTTTAGGTTACAGAAAAGTCACATAGAAAATATAGGGGATTCCCATATACCCAACCCCCTCCCCCTCTCCCAATCTCCCCTATTTTATATGTGTTTGATACACTTGTTATAATTGATGGATAAGTATTGAAGCATTGCTACTAACCATGGTCAATGGTTTACATCATGGTTTACATTTTGCACCATACACTTTTATAGATTTTGACAAAATTTAAAACGGCCTGTATCCATCATTGCAAGATCATGGAGGACAATTCCAATGTCTTAAAAATGTCCTATGTTCCTTCTATTCTGTCCTATCCTATCCTATCCATCCTATCCTATCCTATCCTATCCTATCCTATCCTATCCTATCCTATCCTATTCTTCCCTCCCCCTTACCTCACCTATTTTTGAAGAATAATGTTCATACTTACATGCAACAATATTGAGGGCTTAGCATATTGGCCTGTTTTCTTTTATTAGGCACTGCCTATGTTCTCGAAAGATTCTTGACCCTATAATTGAGAACACAGCAGGACTTCCCAGGATGGGAGTTTAATGTTTTCTTGTTAATTGCGTGGGCCTCTACCCACTGAAATAACATACTATGACAAGATGAACACTTTCATATTCCAGAGAAGCATGCTGCAGGTGCACTCTGTCCCGCCTATCCTCTAACCCCTGATGCCCTGCACCAGTAACCCTCCCCTACCATATTTGCCAGAATGTTCCCATCATTGCAGTTTTAACCACAGACCTACACATCCCCAGGGTTCACCTGCTCCTTCCTCCAGCTCTCCCCTCACCCCACCCCAATTCCATGGATAGCCCAACCCAAACCCCCATCCTGCTCCCTGTCACATTCCAGCACCACCAAAAAAAATCCCATCACTACACCACTATCTCACCCATCTACTGTCCAACCACCCCCTTCCACCTTATCATAGATTTTGCCCATATTGAGAATCAGTTCACCACCCTTACTCCCTTTCTAGCTCAGAGTCTGCTCAATTTTCTTAAGTCATATCAGTGAGGTCATGTAATATCTATTCTTCAGTGCCTGACTTACTTCACTCAACATAAGGTCTTCAAAATTCATCCATGTCATCCCGTGTATTAATAGTTCATTCTTTCTTACAGCTAATACCACAATTTGCTTATCATCTGGTGATGGGCACTTGGGTTGCTTCCAACTTTTGGCAATAGTGAATAATGCCACTATGAACATTGGTGTGCATATATATCTGTTCATGTCTCTGCTTTCAAGTCTTTTGGGTATATATCCAGCAGGGGGATTGCTGGGTCATACGGCAGTTCTATAGTTAGCTTCCTGAGGAACCACCAAACTGTCTTCCACAACGGCTGCACCATTCTACATTCCCACCAGCAGTAAATGAGTTTTCCTGTAACTCTACATCCTCTCCAACACTTGTAGTTCTGTTTTTTAAATAGCAGCCAGTCTAATAGTTATGACATCTCATTGTAGTTTTGATTTGCATTTCCCTAATAGCTAGTGATGCTGAGCATTTTTCATGTGCTTTTTAGTCATTTATATTTCTTCTCTGAAGAAGTGTCTAATTCAACTTTCTTACCCATTTTTTAAATGGGTTGTTTGTCTTTTTATTTTCGAGATATAGGGTTTCTTTTTATATGCTAAATATTAGGCCCTTATCAGATAAATGGTTACCAAATTTTCTCCCATTGAGTAGGCTGCCTTTTCACTTTCTTGACAAAGTCCTTTGAAGCACAAAAGTTTTTAATTTTGAGGTCCCATTTATCTATTTTATATTTCATTGCTTGCACTTTAGGTGTAAAGTTTATGAAACCATTTCCTATGACAAGATCTCATAGATGCTTCCCAACATTTATCTTCTAGGAGCTTTATAGTCTTGGTTCTTATATTTAGATCTTTGATCCATTGTGAGTTAATTTTTGTATAGGGCATGACATAGTGATCCTCTCTCATTCTTTTGGATATGGACATCCAGTTCTCCAAGCACCAGTTGTTAAAAAGGCCATTTTGTCCCAGTTGAGTTGGCTTGGTGGTCTTGTTGAATATCAGCTGACCGTATATGCGAAGATTTATATCAGAACTCTCAATTTGTTTTCATTGGTCAGTATGTCTATTCTTGTGCCAATACCATGCACTTTTGACCACTAGCTCTATAATATGCTTTAAAGTCAGGTAGCATGATTCTTCCAATTTCGTTTTTCTTTTTCAATATGTTTTTGGCTATTCGTGGCCCCTTGCCCTTCCAAATAAATTTCATAATTAGCTTTCACAGTTCTTTAAAAAATGTTGTAATTTTTATTGGGACTGTGTTAAATCTGTAAATCAGTTTGGGCAGGACAGACATCTTAATAATGTTTAGTCTTCCAATCCATGAACATGGAATATTCTTTCATTTATTTAGGTCTTCTTTGATTTCCTTTAGCAATGTTGTGTAGTTTTCTGTGTACACGTCCGTTATATATTTAGTTAAGTTTAATCCTAGGTATTTGACTCTTTTAGTTGCTATTATAAACTGAATTTTTCTCCTGATTTCCTCCTCAGATTGCTCATTATTGGTGTACAGAAATGCTACTGATTTTTTGCATGTTGATCTTATATCCTGCCACTTTACTGAACTCATTTATCAACTCTAGAAGCTTTGTTGAAGAATTGTCAGGGCTTTCTATGTTTAGGATCATGTCCTCTGCAAATAATGAAATTTTTACTTCTTCCTTCCCACTTTGGATGCCTTTTATATCTTTTTCTTGCCTAAGTGCTCAAGCAAGTACTTCTAACACAGCTAAATAAGAGTGGTGACAGGAGGCATCCTTGTCTTCTTCCAGATCTTAAAGAGAAAGCATTTAACATTTCACCATTGAATATGTTAGCTGTAGGTTTTCCATATATACCCCTTACCATGTTGAGGAAGTTTCCTTCTATTACTATCTCTTGAAGTCTTTTCATCAAGAAAAGATGCTGTATTTTGGCAAATGCTTGTTCTGCATCAATAGAGATGATTATCTGATTTTTGTTCCTTCGATCTGTTAATGTGGTGTTATTAAATTGATTTTCTCATGTTGAATCATCCTTGCATATACCAGGGATGAAACCCACCTGGTCATGGTGTATAATTCGTTTGATGTGTTGTTGAATATGATTAGCAAGTATTTTGTTGAGGATTTTAGCATCCAATTTCATTAGAGAGAATGGTCTGTTGTTTTCTTTTCTTTTGGCGTCTTTATGTGGCTTTGGTATTAGGGTGATGTTAGCATCATAGAATGAGATAGGTAATGTTCCCTCCACTTCTGTTTTTTTTGGAAAAGTTTAAGGAGGATTGGTGTTAGTTATTTCTGGAATGATTGGTAGAATTCACCTGTGAAGCCATCTGACCCTGGGCTCTTCTTAGTTGGGAAGTTTTTGATGACTAATTCAGTCTCATTGTGACTGGTCTGTTGAGTTCATCAATTTCTTTTCTCAATATAGGCTGTTTGTGTATTTCTAGGTATTTGTCTATTTCATCTAAGTTATCCATATTGTTGGCCTACGATTTTTCAAAGTGTCCTCTTACACTCATTTCTGTGGGATCAATGATAACCCCTCCCTCATTTTTTATGTATTTGCATCTTCTTCTTTTTAGTCTAGCTAAGGGCTTGTCAATTTTATTAATCTTCTTAAAGAACCAGATTTTGGTTTTGTTAATTTTTCTCTAGTGTTTTTTTATTCTCAATTTCATTTAGCTCTGTTCTAATCTGTTATTTCCTTCTTTCTGCTTGCTTTGCGGTTAGTTTGTTGTTGTTGTTGTTGTTTTTCTAGTTCCTCCAGATGTGTCTTTGATTTTAGCTCTTTCTTCTTTTTTAATATAGGCATTTATGGCTACAAATGTCCCTCTCAGCACTGCTTTTGGTGCATCCCATAGCTTTTGATATGTTGTGTTCTCATTTTCATCTGTTTCAAGGTAGTTATTGATTTCTATTATAATTTCCTCCTTGACCCATTGTTTGGCCAAAAGTGTGTTTGTGCCTATTCTGGTTCTCTGTCCCTTATTGATTTCCAGTGTCATTCTACTATGGCCAGAGAAATTAAGTTTGTATAATTTCAGTCTTTCTGAATTCATTGAGAGTTATTCTGTGACCTAACATGTAGTCTATCCTGGAGAATGGAAAAATCTCAGTCAAAAGATCCCTGTCATAGGGTGCTAGCTGGATGCCTGACAAACTGATGTATCACTCTCTGGATCCCTTAAGAGGTACCAGCAGGAAGCAGATGTGGCTCAAGCAGTTAGGTGCCCGCCTACCACATGGAGGTCCCAGGTTCAGTTCTTGGTGCCTCCTAAAGAAGAAGAGCAAGACAGCAAGCTGATACAATCGGCTGGCGCAGTGCGCTGACGCAACAAAATGATGCAACAAGATGATGCCATGAGGTGACGCAATAGGGAAACACAATAAGAGACACAACAAGCAGGGAACAGAAGTGGCTCAAGTGATTAGGCGCCTCCCTCCCACATGGGAGGTTCTGGGTTCAGTTCCCAATGCCTCCTAAAAAGAGGACAAGCAGACAGAGAGAGCACACAATAAGCAGACAGCAAGCACAAACAACAGGGGGAGAGGAAGTAGAAATAAATTTTAAAAATAAATCTTTGGGGAAAAAAAAAAAAAGAGGTACCAGAAATGGAACCAGGAACCTAGCACATGTGAGGCAGGTGTTCCTCCACGGAGCCACACTCACTCTACAGGTTAGGCAAGCTTGTGAAAGCTTATCTGGATCTCTCCCGGTCCTCTTTCTTTCAGGCAAGTTGGGCTTCTAACAGTTTGCTCTACTTGCTTCCCTCTCTCCCACATTCCACACAGCCCCTCACTGACCTAGTTCCTCTCTCTCCCAGAGCGGTTGAGATACCCCCTCCCTTCTCCCTGGGGCCATTTCAGTGCTGGCTTGGGTCTTTTTTGAGATTCAAAGAGGGCTCAGCTGGCCAAACTCACTGAAGAGAAATCACTCTCTACCCTCTGCCAGACCCTTTTTTCTCCGAGGGCAGATAATGTTTTTTCCTACACAGCTGGCTGCAGTGAGCCAGGGGTTTTACCAAGGCTATCCGCCTTGAGGGTGGAATATATGTGCCATTCCCAGCCACAGAGGCAAGTAACTCACGGTTTTCGTTTAGCCTCTCTCTCTGTCCCTCTCCCTCCTGGATGATGCACAGCACTCTACTGGTCTGCAGATCTCCAAAGCAGCTCCCTCGGATAGCTTTTTGCCTTTCTTCCATTGTTTTGTGAGAGAGTTGAGTGATGCCTACCTACTTCAACACCATCTTCCCGTAAGTCCACTTTATTGACTTATTGCACTAAGATGGCTATGCATAAAGTGAATATTTCATATTAATTACATGTGAACTTTAAAACATATAACCAATGCTATATTCTTTGAGTTTTCCAGTTCATTTCAGTCTATTTAAAGCCACAATACCTGATGTGTCTGCAAAATATGCAGATTCTTGAGTCCTACTAACCTATTGATCAGACCCTGTGTATGGGCCAAGGAAGTTGTTTTTTTTTTTTTTTCACTTTTTAAAAATTGAAGTTTATCATTCATACATGAACATACATAAACAATAAGTGTATAGAAAAATGTACAAAACAAACATTTCATCATGCAGGGCTCCCATACATCTCCCCACCACCAACACCTTGCATTGTTGTGAAACATTTGTTATAAACTCTGAAAGAGTATTGTCAAAAATATTACTACTAACTATAGCTAATATCTTATATTTGGTGTATTTTCCCCCAACCCATCCAATTATTAATCATCTATATTAATTAGTATTATATATTTGTTATAGTTCATGAGAGAATGTTCTCATATTTGTTCTGCTAACCATAGTCCATCATCCACCACTGGATTCCCTGTGTTATACAGTCCCATGCTTTGTACAATTCATTCAAAGTGTACACTTGATGGCTCTCATGTTCAACAGAGTTGTGCTGTCATCAGGGCAATTTTAGAATGTTTTCATTACTCCAAAAGGAAAAATTCCATACCCTCTCATACCCCCTATTGTTATCCCTTAGGGTTGAAATAATACTTCTTACTATTGCTGCAAATATTACAATATTACTATTACAGAAGTCCTAAAGAAATGGAAGAACATTCCACATTCATGAATGGGAAGACTAAATAACCTTAAGATGTCAATTCTATCCAAATTGTTATATAGATTCAATGCAATCTTGATAAAAATTTCAACAACCTTTTTTTTTTTTTTTAAGAAATGGAAAACCTAATTATCAAGAAGAGGATGTGGCTCAAGAGATTGGGCTCTCATCTACAATATAGGAGATCCAAAGTTTGATTCCCGGGGCCTCCTGATGAAAGCAAGCTGGCCTGCATGGAAAGCTGGCCCATGCAGAAGTGCTGGCCCGCGTCGTGAGCTGGCCCACACAGAGTGCTGGCCCACGAGGAGTCCTGGCCAGCGAAGAGTCCTGGCCCATGTGGAGTGCCGGCCCGTGCAGGAGTGCTGGTCCACGCATGAGTGCTGGCCCGCACGGAGTGCTGGCAGGAAGATGATGAAACAAAAAGGGACACAGAGAAGACAATAAGAGACATAGCAGACCAGGGAGCTGAGGTGGCACAAGAAATTGAGCGCCTCTCTCCCACTCTGGAAGGTCCCAGATCAGTTCCCGGTGCCACCTACAGAGAAGACAAGCAGACACAGAACACACAGTGAATGGACAGAGAGCAGACAATGAGGGGGAGAGGAAGAGAAATAATTAATCTTTTTTAAAAAACCTAATTATCAAATTTATTTGGAAGGGTAAGGCACTACGAATACCCATAAACATCTTAAAAAGAAAGAGTGAAGTTGGAGGACTTTCACTTCTGGACATTAAACCGTTTATATTACCTAGCTACAGTGGTAAAAACAGCATGGTACTAGCATAAAGATAGACATACAGACCAATGGAACCAAACTGATTGTTCCAAAACAGACCCTCACATCTATGGTCAAGTGATTTTTGACAAGACTGTCAAGGTTACCCAGCTGGGGCAGAACAGTCTATTCAACAAATGGTGCTGGGAGAACTGGATATCCATACCCAAAAGAAAGAAAAAGGACCCTTATCTCACACCTTATACAAAATCAACTCAAAATGGATCAAAGACCTAAATATAAAAGCGAGAACCATAAAATTCCTAGAGGAAACTGCAGGGAAACATCTTTGAGACCTGGTGGTAAGTGGGGATTTCTTAAACCTTACACCAAAAGTATGAGCAACAATAGAAAGCATGGATGAATGGGACCTCTTCAAACAAACACTTTTGTGCTTATCCCTTCAGTTTTGCCAGTGTGTGCCTCATCTATCTTGGGGCACCCAGGTTAGGTCCATAAATATCTACAATAGTTATTTCTTCTTAGTGAATTACCTCTTTATTAATATATAACGACATCCTTCATCTCTTTCAACCTCCACTTGCCTCTGATTCTGGTCTGGCCAGAGCTGAAATACAAAGAGGGTTCTGCCAGCCCAATTAACTAAAGAGAAACCACTGTCTGCCCTCCGCTGCACCCTCTGTCTTCCCAGGGAAGCAGAAATCTGTTCCCCTCTCAGTTGGCTGCAGTGAACCATGGGTTTTATCCAGGCTGCTCGCCTTAAGTGTGTGAGATATGTGCTGTTCTTGTTCATGGGGGTTAGTAACTCACAATTTTCTGTTCATCTGATACTTGTTTCAACTTATTCTGACTCTTTAGTGTTGCCTGATTTAATGATCCCACAAAGTGAGCACAGACTAGTTCCAGGGAGCCAGTTTCTAAGAACCACTTCCTCTGCAGTGGCCTCTCCCCATTCCTTCCTTGATGTTGTACCATAGTACCCTGGCCTTTGGAGTCTAAGCAATGCCGTCTGGCTTCCCCCTGAATCCACTTGCACCCGCCTATGCTTGGGGGGACCTCTCTCAGGCTTGTCTGCACTGCACCCCCCATCACTCACCCACGCCCTGCAGGACCACCCAAGGAAGTATTTTTAACAAGCACCCCAACTGCATACTAAAATTCAAGGTCCACTGTAGTCAATTATCATTCCTTAGCTTTTCTTATGAACAAACGCTATATTTTGCATTGGAAAACTTATGCAAAAGCCTGCTATGTAGCTAATATGGACTAGTTGTTTTCCAAATATGCCGGATCCTTTCCAAGCTCTTTGCTATTGATTTAGCTCTCTGTCACAATACTTTAACAGGTTCTATTCATTCTTTTTTTTTTTTTTTAAACCAAAATGCATTTTTTAAGTATTATTCATCACAAGGGCTCAACAGAGACAACTGAAAAACAGAAACAAAACAAATATGATACTACCTATGAAGGAAAGGACAAACCATCTCTGGAAAAAATAAAAAGACAACACAGGGGAGTGGATGTGGCTCAGGCAGTTGGGCCCCCACCTCCCACATGGGAGGTCCCAGGTTGGGTTCCCGGTGCCTCCTGAAAAAAAAAAAAAAAAAACAACAAGCAAGCCAAGCAATAGGGCTGATTCAGGGAAGCCGATGTGACTCAGTGGTTGTCCGCTGGCTTCCCACATGCAAGGTCCTGGGTTCCATCTCCAGCCCCCAGTACCTCAAAAAAAGACAACACAAAGAGAGAGAGGCTGGACAGTCTAGGTCAGGGCTCTTGGATAGAGACTTGCTTTGAATAGGTCACTTGAAGGTACTTCTTAAAGGGTATGGGGTTTTTCCTGAGCTCTGCAGCATGCATGTTCAAAGGGCTATCAGTGTTGGGTTCTCCCAGGCTCTGGAAGGAGAAGAGGATGGTCCTGACGTCATGCAAGGCAGACTATTTGCCCTTCAGGATGTCCAGGCAGATGTTACACTGGCTGTCCACGTTGGAGTGGCAGCAGGGTGTAAGGAACTTCACTGTGGATGCGTTATAGGGGTAGCCACCGGGGAACTCCAAGGAGCGCTTATACCTCAGGTCTTCATATACTGTGCCAGCTGCTCCATGGATGGTCCCCACCCATTTGAAAAAGTTGTCTGATTCAGGGAAGGCCAAAATTCCTTTGTTGCCAGACATCATGAGGGCCATCAACTCCTGCTGGAGTCTCTTGCCCACAGAGCCCCAGGCAGCACCCCTACTCGGCTCGGCTCCCTTATGCAGCGAAGCTGGCAGTGGTTGGGTTGTGGTTCTGGGAAGCCATCCGGACAGCGCTAGCAGGAGACCAAAGCTTGGAGAACAAGACAGCAACTGCAGCTCTATCCATTCTTAAAGGCTTCCTCAAATGCAACTCAACCATGAAGTTGTCAGTAATTGTCTTCCTCTTAAATGCTTTAGCACTTGGTCTACATTAACTTTATGGTACTTATACTATACCAAATAAATTGTTACCCACAAGTCTATAAGCTCCTCCTGGGCAGCAAAAACTGTACCTGTTATATCTTAGAATACTACTGTAAATGATACTCAATAAATATTTATCATAAATAAAAGATAATGAACTGCTCCCAGTGAATTAGTGGAAATAAATATTAAATTCTTCTGTGGGATAAGAGGATTGGTGGAAACCAAGCATCTAAGTTACTACTACTTCCTACCAAAAAAAACACAAGCAATATTTGGAAAATAGTAGGTACTCCATATTTTCTGAAGGAATTGACTAACTAGTTATAAGAAACAAGAAATGAACTAGCTGACAAATAGAACTGAATTCTTCAGATAAAGCAGGGTTAGCTACCAAGATACTGTACTATAAATAACTTTCTTCTGGGTGTTTAAACAAGAAATTGATATATATATACTTGGAAAAATAATATTTATTATATATAGGGTACTCATAATATATAGAAATATTATAACATAGTTTAAATTTCCTACATCTGCATATTTTATTAATATCTCAGAGATTTTATATTAAAAATATCTTGAAATTTTTGTCATCTTCCTCATGTACTAAAGCAATTTTTTTGGTGGGGAGGGTTGATATGTAATCATCACTTACTATATCAATTTAGCATTCTTCAGAGTGTTTGAAATACAATTGTATTTGTGTCCAAATCATTGTCACCATAGTCCTATAATATAGTATTAGAAATAACAAGGTCTGAATATTTAAGAGAATTTCATTTAATAAGTACATTTAAAGTTCATCTCTCCCCAGAACAGCATTTTTATTACATCAAATTGTATATATTTTAAATACCAACAAACTCATCATTTACAGACAGTGTTAGATATTAGAAAACACAGGGAAATTAAAACAAGTTTTACTTCTTTAAAATCCTTACTTCCAAATTTAGAATACTGAACTGCTAAATATATACCTAAACAAAATGTATACATTGTCATGAAAACAAAACTTGCTCTAACAGGAAAAAAGTTGTTATACATATACAGTGGAACATAATTCATATAGGCTCAATTTACAAGTATGTCTTAAAGTATAAAATGAAAAATCCAGTAACTAATATAGGCAAAAATCACAGCTGACATTCTAAACTAATGCACCAGTTATGCTTTCCCAGAGAAAGAAGGGTTCTCAGATTTTCTCAGATTTTATGTTGACCCATGATTTTTCAGTTCTTTGTTCTCAAATTTAGAACCAGAGGATTTTGAGTTTGTTTTTTTTTTATCTTTAAAGAAGATTCATGTTTGTTTTTTAAACAACCCAAATTCATCCTGAGAAATGCTATCAAACCTATTCTATTAAGAGCTCAGTAACCAAGACATTTCTTTCATTTTCCTTGTACCTCTATTGTACCCTTCATAAAGTCTCTAATGAAACTTTAAACTTTACAGACAGTGGTGTAAAGAGATCCAACCAAATACTTCTGAGATAGCAAAGAAATCTGAGAGTTGGCACTAGCACAGTTTTACAAAAAATCATCCCCTATTTATTAAATCATAAATGTAAAACAGAGAAATCATATCTGAAAACATAAGTAGAAGAAAAAGTACTGGGGAAAAAAAAAAAAAAGGCGGCAGCATTTAAAATTATGCTACTTGCAGGCTTTACCTTTGGAAAACATACAGCAACCAAAACTACCTCTTAACTGTTGAGCAATTTTTAAAATTTGTCTAAACTTGTTTGTATTTTTAATTTGCACTAGCCAAAACCAAGAGGTCACAATTACGGTGCTAAAATAAGAGATATGTGAAGGTTGTAAAGTGGGAGGAAGGAAGTGTTATGGTACATATTAGGTTAAATGAGGGAATACCAAGAATAAAACTGAGCACTTAATTTGATCTGATCAAATGCAGGGAGGAACTCTCTGTCTTTCTTCAGATTTTATTGTATTTCATAATCACTGAAAAGAAAAAAAATTCCCCTTTTTCCTTATTGTATCTCAGATTAAAAATGGCAGAATGAATAGCCCTTAATCAGCATATGCTATCTTTAAAAATAACAATTTTGGAATTTGGTTATTTGGTTTCTGTTTGTTTCTTTTTAATGATAACTCTTAAAAATTGACTCTTCTAAAACAGTGCTCAGAAGTAGTGATAGTTCAGGCCTTTCTTAAAAGAAAACAATATATTTTGCATTAAAAAATTATCAATAAGAATTGTAAGTCAATGTTTTAAACAAATGTTTCACTTCAAATTAAATGTTTAAAGTAGCTGCTGTTTTGTCAAATAATTAAACTGCTAGATTTCATTCAATTATAAACATACAATTAACAAACACAATGTGATCATTCCCTATGACCACAATAAAAAATTAAAATGATCCTTTTTTATATTAAGCTGATGGTTCTGAAGCAATACTCTAACCTAGAAAAGCCCATTCGTAAAACACAACCCCATCTCAGTTTTTAGAAGTCAGTACATTCATTGGTTTTAAATTGGCATGATGTTCTTCGGCAGCTAAGAGTTCTAGAAGAGTAAAAAAAAAGATAGATAAATGATCTGAAAGACATTCTTAGTGATCAAAAATACTGACACAGTATTTGACTCAAGTCAAACCTGAGTTTCAATCAGTTGTAGTTTTTTCTCCCAATGGAAGGCGTTCCCATAACTGCAGCAACTGTTCACCAACCTGAGGCTCTAGTTCCTAGATAAATCAAAAGTCAAAATAAATATAAAAAGAATTATATTAAAATTTTTTTTCAATCATTCAAACCTAATAAAAATGCAAGAAAATCACTTGAAATTTCATTTTTCTATTAGAACATGCTAAAATTATATGATTTTCATTGTTCTAATTCTATGTGTTAAGGTTTATGGAATTGACAACCCAGACTTAATAGTGCTGTGATGCCCTGCAAATATCTCAACTATTTCTAAGAAAATGATGTGAGATTTCCATGGAATCCTTATAGAAACTTGAAAACAATGGATTTATTTTTAATGGAGATTTGGTAAAAGCACTTACCTTGGACTTCCAAAGGTTAACTGTGAAACCTAGCATGTTAGGTGCTAGGGCTTTTGTTTTGTTTTTTGTTGTGTTTTTTTTTTTTTTTTTTTCCAAGAAACTATCTTTGGTGATTTATACATTCTTATCTTAGGAATTATTTAAATTAGACTTATTTAAAAATCATTATTATAGGATAAAAATAAATATTCTTATACAATTGAATAAAATGTAAAATTCTCTTGTGGCATGAGATCTCTAATACACACTTAAACAGGAAATTTTTCACCCAGTCATTTGAAGTAATTATTAGCCATGTAACCATTAGCAAGACTAATCCCTGGGAGTCTATTTTCTCCTATATAAAACTGGACTAATAACTCATTTTATGCAACTATAAATTAGATCACGTAAAATAATAACTAGCACAGTATTTTATCAATATATATTTATTCCCATCACCTTAACTACTTTAAAATGCATTTCAGCAGCATCATGAAGGCAAAGCAAAACATAATAAAACTAAAATAAGCCAAAAGAGTATAAAAAGGTTACTATTTATTTTACACCCTAGTTAGAGCTATAAAGTTAATTATTCTTTTCATCTTGAGACATCAGTCAAATTACTTCAGAATTGAACTCAGTTTTGATCATAGCACCTCCACAAAGTGGCTTATCAAAGATTTTATGCATGCAATGAGAAATCAAATTTACAATTTTTTTAAAATTAAAAGCAATGAGCTCTGCCAGATATATTTGCAAGAAAGTTGTTTTTTCTTTAAAGATTTTATTTATTTATTCATTTATCCCCCCCTTGCTGCTTGTGCTCGCTGGGTCAGCTAACCATGCCGTGCGGGTGGGCTTGCCTTCACCAGGAGGCCCCGGGAACCGAACCCGGGGCCTCCCATATGGTAAACGGGAGCCACAGCCACTTACCTGCAAGAAAGTTTTTACTAGCTCTTTTACAGATGTAAATCACTGTTCCCCATGTATATAAGAAATATACAATTTACTCTTAAAATCACTAAATAACAGCAAAACAAAACAAAAACAAAATTAAGTGGAAGGAAAAAATTAAAATGCCATTGTATACCTGCCCATCTCTGCTTATTTGGACTTTCTTGTTGTCATTCCAAGGATTAAGTAAATGGTGTGCAAACTGAAATGGAAGACTTTCTTTTCGTATCCACTCAACCTTAAATACTCCACCTAATCCAGCTGAGCCCCAATCTTGGCTCTTCTCCCTTCCTATCTCAGAAGACATTCTAGAAAATCCCTGTTGGTAAAATAGGAGTAAAGGGTAGAGGTGAGGAAGACATTAAACTGCCTAAATTAAATTTATCTGATAATGCTCTGAGTTTTTTTGTTTGTTTGTTTTAAGGTAAAACTGTAATATAAAAATAATAGATAGCTAATAAAACAAAAAATAAGTTACTTACTAAATATATTTTTATAAAAAGAGCTAGCTAACAATATTCATAAATTCATCCTCTAACAGTTTCAAATATTAACAGATATTTTCTAAATAATATGGTAAAAGCTCTAAGTCCACATTAATTCTATGATAAATAGATACAATCTAACTTCTAAGCTTTTATTTCTGAAAATTATAGTAAAATATATCAAATAACAAATTATTTTGTAAATTCAGGTATATATGAAATATCAAGATGAATTAAGAAACACTCTTATTTTCTTGATTTTGAATTCTAACTTCCTTAGCCTATTTAATAAACACTTTACCAAGAGGTCAAGTTTCTCACTACTTTTAATCCACCTGAGAATTAGTAAATCTAAAGTCTTCAGAAGGACATGTTGTTTATCTGGCTCCAGTAAGACAAGACAAAAACAAAGGCATCACAGTTCTGCCATTCCCCAAAACAGGTGCAATATAATTCTTCATTCTCAGTCAAGCAACATTCATCTTGCATTCAGATGCAATAAAAGCCAGATTTTTATTTCTATGGTCTAATCCACAGCCAGAAAAAACACATTTTTCTACCTCAGGATGGCTCACCTGGAAATGTCCAGATCCTTGAACAGAAAATACCAAGTAAACCATGCTGCTTTCCCAAAAGGCTCGATTTAGCTTCCGCTCATTACTAGGGGTTGTAGACCAGATACCCTTCTGTTGAGAAATCTCAAGGTTTCTCAAATTGCTACTCTTCATTATGAAGTATCGAATAGGCATGTTTGGTCTTGGTGACGGAGATTTTGAGCCCTATAAAAGAATGCATAGGTTCTTAAAAGGTAATTTGACCTTTCAAAATCAATAGGCTCCATTATATAACATATTCATAAATATATAAACCAAAATATTTTACCAAGAATTCAACATATGCAAATAACTCCATTATGCCTGAAAACTTATACAAGACTCAATCAAATTAATGAGGTTAAAGAGCCAAAACTAAGTACTCATTTCAGAGTATTCAAAAACCCTTATCAAGGAAGAATCCAAGATTGCCAACTTTGATTTATGCTCCAAATATACTTTCAGAAAAAACTAATAAACTTTCACAGTCTGAAAACAGAAAACAATAATTGCTCCATCTTACTACCTGGAAACAGTTTCCAAGTAACAGTGTGGTAAAGGGGACAAAGAGTTCAGTGGTCTCAATGAGCTGTGGAGACAGAGATTAGAGTTCAGAGGTCAAAGTGGCTAGAACACGCATAACAGTGTACTATACAGAAGGGAGTTGCACTGAAAGAGTGCTCCAGGGAACTGCAGAGGGGTCCTACAAGTTTTTGGCTGAGTAATGACATGTACATGGCAAGAAAAAATTATCTGAAGTTAGGGAAAGAGTCAAAGGAAAGCAGTAGATCAAACAATTACCAGATTTCACATGTGGCTTAGAATCTTTCATGCTATCCACAGCCAGAATGGAGAGATCTTATACTATGTAGAGCACTGGGCCACAGAAGGGTCGTATCTTGGAACTGGGACTAAATTAGTCTCAAAATAAAGACTGCTCTGGATTAACCCTAACACAGCTTAAAAACAAACCTTGAGAGGAGTAAACTGTTTCCAAAACTGTGTACCAGAAAAAAGTCTAACACTAAATAGGAATACAACAAAAATCTAGCAGCCAAACAAAATTATGAGGAATGCGAAGAAATAGGAAAATATGACTCCATAACCATGAGAAAATTTAATCAATAGATACCAACTCAGAAATGACAGGAATGATGGAATTAGGGGACAAGAATGTTAAGACAGCTATTATAAATATGTTCACTATGTTCAAGAAAGTAGCAGAAAACATGAACATGATGAGAGGAAAAACAGAAGACATTTTTAAAAGACCAAAAGAAAACTTCTAGAGAAGATACTAGAAGGGATAAGCAGCAGATTGGATACTATAAATGAAAACAGCAGTGAACTTAGAAATATAGCAATAGAAACTATAAAAATTGAAGCAAAGAGAAAAATGACTGGAAAACATGAAAACAGCATCAGTGATCTGTGGAAAAATATCAAGTGATCTTACATTGTATATCTAGAGTCCCATAAAGGAGGAGAAAGGGGGGAGACTTAAAAAATATTTGAAGAAATAATGGATCTATATTTTCCAAAATTGATAGGAGCTATAAACATACTGATCAAAGAAGAACATAAAGAGAACCAGACAAATGATGTCATAATCAAATTTCTGAAAACCAGTCAAAAAAAGATCATTTTAAAAGAAGCCAGAGGGTGGGTGGGGAATATATATATATATATATATAGTGGCATTTATAGTATAAGCAGAAATAAAATACATGAAAACAACACAAAGGGCTGAAAAGTGAAAATGAAAGTACACTGTTGCAAAGTTCTTAAACTATACCTGAAGTGGTATATACTGATTCAAGATATATTAGTATAAGTTAAAAATGACTTCACTAATGGAAGAAATTACAACATTGATGTGGAGACAGTGGTCACTGGAAGCTCTAGGGGCAGGGAGAGGGAAAAACAGTTGTAGTACAGGGGCTTTTTCAGGACTTGGGAATCCTCCTGAACGACATTGCAATGACAGATATAGGCCATTTTATATCAACCCATAATATGCAGAACTGTGTGGAAAGAGTGTAGACTACAATGTGAACTATGGTCCATGCTCAGCAGCAATGCCCCAGAATGCGTTTATCAATTGCCATGAATGTGCCACACTAATGAAGGATGTTATGTGGGAGGGTGTGGAAGGTATGGGGAGTGGGACATATGGGGATCCCTATAGATTTTGTGTAACATTCATGTAATCTAAGTATCTTTAAAAAAAATTTTTTTAATTATTTTTTAAAAATGACCTCACTGGTGAATTCTATCAAACATTTAAAAGAACTTATGTTTCCTAAACAATTCTATACATAACTCTTTAATTAATTTTATACATCTCTTCCAAAAACTTGAAATGGATAAAAACAGTTCTAAATTAATCTTATAAGGCCATCATTACCCTGAAATCAAAACCATACAAAGACAAGACAAGAAAAAAATACTTGCAGAACAAGACCCCATTTAACAAAATTTTAGGAAATCAAATCTACCAATATATAGAAAGGATAATACATCATGAACAAATGAGAAATAAATGTTCAAAATCAATCAATATCACTAAATTAATAAACCAAAAAAAGAAGAGCCATGTTATTTCAATAAATGTTTAAAAAGAATTAAACATAATTCAGTACTTATTCATAATAAAAACTCTCAGAAGACTAAATCCAAAAGGAAATGTCCTCAGTATGAGAAGGGCATCTACAAAACAACTACAATAGCATCATACTAAATGGTGACAGACTTAACGCTCTCCCCCTAAGATCAAGGCAAATACGTCCACTCTCAATATTATTTGACATTTTACTGGAAGCTTTAACCAGTAAAATAAGGCAAGAAAAAGAAATAAATGGCATCCAGAGTGGAACAAGAAACAGTAAAAGTATATTTATTAATAGATGACATGATTATACATGTAGTAAATCTTGAGACATCTACAAATAAAGCTACTAGAATTAATAAGTGAGGTAAGTAAGGTCAAGGGATACGGGACTATGTACCAAAAAAAATTTAATGTATTTCTACATACTAGCAATGAACAACTGAAAATTGAATTTTATAAAAATGAGCATCTAAAATTGAAACAGGGATAAATTTAACCAAAAATGTGTAATATCTGTACCCTGAAATCTACAAAACATTGCTAAGGAGATATTAAAGAATATCTAAATAAATGGTGAGATACACCATGTTCATGAGTTAGAAGATTAAAAATTGTTAAATGTCAACTTTCTCCAAATTGATCTATAGATTCAATGCAATCCCACCTCAAAATACCAAATAACTTTTTTGTAGAAATTGACAAGCTGTTTCTAAAATTTATATCAAAGTATAAAGGACCTAGAATAGTCAAAATAATTTTGAAAAAAAAGAACAAAGTTGTAGGACAAATATGAATTGATTTTAAGACTTTCTATAAAGCTATGTAATCAAGTCAGTGAGGCACTGACAAAAGGAGAAATATACAACCAATGAAACAGAATAGGGAGTTCAATAAATAGACCAACCATGTACGGTCAATTGACTTTTGACAAAGGTGCTAAGGTAATTCAATGGGAAGAGAATAATCTGTTCAACAATTTTTTTTGTTCTGGAATAACTGCATAACCATAAATTAAAAAGTGAAATTTGACCCACACCTCATACCACAAACAAAAATTAACTCAAAATAGATCATGTACCTAAACGTAAGAGCTCCAACTATAAAATTTCTAGAAGAAAACAAAGGAGAAATTCTTTGTTATCTTGGGTTAGGCAAAGATTTCTTAAGACACAAAAAATATGAACAATAGAAAACACTAATTTAATGAAAAATGTTTGCTCTTCAAAAGACATTGTTGAGAAAATGAAAAAGACAAGCCACAAACTGTTAGAAAAAAATTGCAAAACATACATAATTAAGACTTACATCCAGAACATAAAGAGAACACTTAAAAATCAACAAAAAAAAAGACAATCCCCAAAAATGGACAAAAAGTTTAAACAGACACTCCATCAAAAGAATATAAAAATAAGCACATGAAAAGATGCTCAACATCATTAGTCACTGGGGAAATGCAAATTAAAACCACAATGGGCTATCACTATATACAGTTAGAATGGCTAAAATTTTTAAAACTATACCAAATATCGTGGAGGATATGGAACAATTGGAACTGTCATAGATTGTTGGAGGGAATGCAAAATAGTAGTATTTTTGGAAGAAGTTGGGTAGTTTCTTGTAAAAGCATGCATTCACTATAAATCCAACAATCCCACTCCCTAGTATTTACTCAAGGGGGTGGGGGAGGTAACATATTTCCACACAAAGACTTGTACTCAAATGTTTATACAGCAGCTTTATTCATAATGACTAAAAATTGGAAATAATTTAAATATCCATCAACTGGTTAATGGATAAACAAATTGTGGTATACTCATGCAATGGAATACTATTCAGCAATAAAAACTAATAACCATTAATCAAACACACAGTGTTTACAGGAAAGTAAGAGTAAAGACATTCTAAACATTTGAAATAATTCATATCAGAAAATTTACAAAAAGACATTTAGTTCTCAACTCTATTATCAACATTTCTTACCTTCCTAACCCTATCCTGCCTTGTGTTTTTAAATATAACCATTGAATTGCAGAAATCAACTAACAATTGAAAGAAACCAGTGTTTTCAATTCTGAAATTACAAACCAAAATTAATTTAAATTAAGATAATCTTTTTGTTGTTTGTTTTAACAGAAAAGGTTATAAAGAAGTAGAAGGGAAATAAAGAACTGCCTAGGTACAACTTGGTACAATGAATGATCTGTTCACATTTTAAAAACCCCAAAAAGGTAGTAACTAGAAATGTTTGGTGAGCAGGAAAAACTAAAGAATTGACTCAAGGTGCCTCAGATTTGTCAGTCCTGATTTATATCTAGAACAGAGGCTACAAATTAATAACACAAAAGTAGAATTCTTTTGTAAATTTGTTTGACTATGTAAGATTAGATATGCTGCAAATCTGTTCTTTACTACATTCGTCTACTTTTAGATACTATACCTTTCCTGAGGATGGAGGAGAAGGGCTAGCACAGGGACTTGGGTAACTACTACTGTCTGTAGATTTCACAGAAGATTGATCAGATCGGTCATCAGTGTTTCGTTTTGGATGTAAAATTCCTCTATCTTTGTATTTCTGAGGCGGGTGTAATGCTGGAGATGGAGATTTCATCAATACTCTTGAGTGAAAAGAAGGAAACAAAGATTAATTATGTATGTTTATAACACAAAGCATATGTCATTTCAATCCAAAGTTCTAATTATATTATGATTATGGGATAGTATCTGCAAAGGGAATTTCATTCTTCTATTACATTCAGAAGTTAAAATACAGTTGGACTATTTGGGTACACTTCCACAGAACAATAGGTTTAAACACGTCTTAAAAAATCTACAAAAATCAGAAATGCTATTAAGCTTTATTAACTTAATATTAATAAATACCCACACATTTCCCTTACAAAATTCCTAACCTCTTTTATGATGGTACAGCAAAGGTCTTTGCCAATTATATTTTATACTGATATCTAATGCATTTAATATTATAAAACTTATAAATATATATGCTAATGACCCTTATTAGAATACTACCCACTCCACCTTCCATTTTCATATATCTTACAGCCAAATAAAATATGGCATTTGGGTATATTATAATTTCTTAAAACATATGGGTCTTTGGTGGAGCAACCATACATTAAGTACTTCCTGATGTGCTGCAATATAAAATTCACAGCACCACTTATAAAATATTCTTGCTGTAACACTGGATCTAACCAAGACTTGAGAACTAACATGTCAAATGAAATATATAATAGGGTATAAGAATAGATGATGCTAGGAGAAAACAGAGAAAAACCTAGAATGTGGACTATCTTATAGTACCACTGACGTAATTTCTTCAGAAGAGTCAAAGAAGGAATTGCTCTGGATTCTAAGAGACTCAAGAAACATGACACCCATATAGAGTGGTATATATTTTATGCATGATTTTTCTGTAAATCTACAACTTCTGTATTAAAAAAAAAAAGAAAGAAAGAAATATGACACCTAAATATAATCCATGAGTCCTCCAGGAATGAGGATTCAAAAAATCAAAAGTTTGAGACCATTGGGGAAATGATAATTTTATTGGGATTGATAACTGGATTAGGGCTATGTAGGAAAATGCTCATTTTTATTAGACGCATATTTAAATACTGAAAAGTAAAATGACATAAAGCCAGGAATTTAATTTGAAATATGCAAGCAAAGGAAGAAAGGAAGAAAGAAAAAAATATTGGCATATAGATTGGTGAAAATTTGGTTACTGTTGAATCTGAGACATGTAATTCATTATGATATATCATTTATTTTCTGTTTTTGACAATAATTATAATAAATTAAACACAAAAATATAGGTCTTTAATAACTCATAAACTTTCAATGTCTTGCAATTATATTACTCTACCTTCAAAACAAATTAAAATAGCTTATCCCCACAATTTGTATCACTTTCAATATGTATCTTAGATTCAGGATTCTTTTACAAATAAAATTTTAAAAATAGTAAACCCTATAGTTATTAACAATAAAATATATAATGAATGCACATATGAATCCCTAACAAAATTTTGTAAGAAGTGTAAAAACATGACTTCTCAGTTTTATTTTCTTCCCACTGAATTGAGTTCCAGTGAATTTCTTAGTTACAATCTCTAAAATCCATCATTCTCATCCTGGTATCTAATTGACTTGAAGATTAGAAGATAGAACTTAATGAGCGTAAAATCCCAGTAAGACAAAAATGATGTTATCAATAGAACTAAATGTCTAAACGCATGGTTTTCAAATCAGTCTTTTGAAGGGCTCTGAGATCTATTCTAGCTTTTATCTCTCTCATATTCAGGTTCCCCTGAAAACTTCGTTCAGATAGAAACAATTGGATCCCATAAACCTTTCCTCCTAAATTGTAATCTAGGGTAAAAACTCTAATTATAAAGACTTTTTCCCCCAAGAAGTAATCCCACAAAGATCATAACTACTCCCTAGGAATCTTCATTCTATTCCTCACCAAGCTACTTGAACTCCAGACCTTAACTATTCATACCATCAAAACTATAAAGGGAATGAAATTTTATCCCCCACTGCTCAGCTGGTAAGAGAATAAAGAGTGCCCGGTTGTAATTTGTAAGGAAACAAAAAAGGTTGATTCTGGTATCATACATTGAAAGAATGAATTTATACTATACACAGGTTCCAAAGTGCAACTAATATAATACTTTATAATTCTGTTTTACCCTGTATTTCCAAGGTTTTATTAAATGAGCATATATGACATTTATAAAGGAAAAAGGGAGCTTTATTTTTTAAAAAGAGCATGTGCATGTGTTTATACACACACACATATATTTATATAAACAAATAGGGATAGGCTTATTATGTATCTAACAGGATTGTTATAGCCTGGAGTAGGAATAGCACTACTCATAACAGTTTCTGTGGAAATGTAATCCCACTTTCTAAGCAGCCAACGTTCAGGCAAATTTTGAAACAATCTTTTTAAAAAGTGGGGAGTGTTTAAAAAGAAAATGTGCTTTTTCCTCTTCTCCTTTAACTCAGCAGTTCTACACTGAAAGAACGGTTCAGACACACACATGATGAAATTTTCTTGGCAAGGAGCTGGATGATTCCTAAATGTAATATCTGAAGAACTTGGAGACCAGTATGACTTATTCCTCTTTAACCGAAGAGTGAACTAATATCAAGCCTTTATGTTCCATTCAAATATGCAAATGTCTGATCAAAAGAAAACATTAAAAACTCCACATGAAGATTACTTGAAAAACTAAGCATCACACGATCTTTTGTTTCAATTTTTTCTATTTCCAGTTTTTCTTAACTATGAAGTGATATTCTTACTAGAGCCTTCTACCAATATTGCAAAAACAAGCATCACAAGTAAGAATGTTGTCTTCATTATCAATTCTACCAGAGTGAAAAATAAATTTTAATTTATGTAAAGAAACAAACTGAATTCTAACCAATGCTTTTACAACCAGAAATATTTCTGAATCATGGCCAATGTTCCATTGTAACCACTATTATGTTACTAATATACACTTTTTTATAATAATTCAGTATTAGAGCTCTATTGTTAGTAATTATAGAATAAATAAAAATATCACATCTAATTGCTAAGTACTAGAAATAATAAAAGGATTTGGCTAAACTGTGACAAAAATTTTGCCACATGACAATAAACTTATTTACTGTATGCCTCCCTTCAATAAAACCCTCTGAAGGGAGAGACCTTGTCAAGTTTATATACTGCTGTATCCTCCACACCCAAAACAATAGGGAAGGAGGAAAGGACAGGAAGGGACAGGGAGGGAGGAAGGAAGAACTTTTGCAGTAGGAATGCTACCCACTGATATATATAAGTAATATTTGTGGGGAAGCTGTTCCTCTGAACAGCCATAGCCAGTACTTCTCACTGCAGGGTATCTATGAAAGATGTCATTTGACATATATCAACTAAAATATGTAAATTTTTAGAAGCCCCAATCTTTTAAAAATATTTTTAATTGAAATATATCATTTATACATGAAAATACATAAATAATAAGTGTTTAGTAGAAGTTGTGAGCTTACAAAATAAACATGCCTACATTATACAGCGGTCCCATAAATCACCCCTCCACTAACACCTTACATTGTTGTGAAACATTTCTTACAAACTATGTAAGAACATGGTCAAAATATTACTAATAACTATAGTCCATATCTTACATTTGGTGTATTTTTCCCCTAACCCACCCTATTATTTTTTAAACATATTTTTATTACAGAGGTTGTGAACTTACAAAACAATCATGCACACGCATAGAATTCCCATATAAAACCCCTGCACCAACACACCACAACGTGGTGGAATATTTGTTATGAATTATGAGATAGTAACATTAGATTATTACCACCAACCATGGTCCATAGCATACACTTGGCACACTTTTTCCACACCCTCCATTATTAACACAGTACATCTTTGGCATTGATGCAAGAATATTACAGTATTGCTGTTAACCACAGACCACAGGTCACACAATTGTATTTTTCCCATGCTTCTCCACAATCCTACCACCCTGCAATAGGAACATACATCCGCAACAACAGCTCACAGAAGGACACTCTTGCATCTGTACCATCAACCATAATTCTCATCAACCTCTGGGTTCACTGTGTTATTTAGTCCCTAGATTATTCTCGAGCTTTCTTTCAGCTGACATTTACATCCTAAGACTACCCTTTTCCGCCACAATCTGATTTATAAACCAGCTGCTAATCATTATAATATGATAGCATCAACTCTATCCATTTCCACACTTTTACAGTCAAGTTAATTAAAACTTCTAGATACTTTAAACATCAGTAATTCTTATCACCCTCTCTTATCTCCTAATGACCTGTAACTCTAGGGTTTTAAATCCATGTGTTTATTCTTGCTATTTACTTTATATTAATAAGACCATGAAATATTTGTCCTTTTGTGTCTGGCTTATTTCACTTAACATAATGTCCTCAAGATTCATCCATGTTATCATGTGTGTCCCAATTTCATTTATTCTTATTGCAGCATAGTATTCCATTGTATGTATATACCATATTTTGTTTATCCATTCATTAGCTGATGGACACTTGAGTTGTTTTCATCTTTTGGCAATTGTGCATAATGCCACTACGAGCATTGTTGTGCAGATGTCTGTTCATGTCAAAGTTTTTAATTCTTCTGGATATATTCCTGCAAAAGGAATTGCTGGATTATATGGCAGTTCTATATTTAGTTTCCTGAAGAACCACCAAACTGTTTTCACAGAGGCTGCACCAGTTTACAATCCTACCAACAGTGAAGGAGTGTTCTTATTTCTCCACATCCTCTCTAGCACTTATTGTTTTGTTTTTTTAATAATGGCCATTCTATGCAGTGTGAGATGATATCTCATTGTCGTTTTATTTGCATTTCCCTAATAGCTAGTGATAGGGAACATTTTTTCCTGTGCTTTTTGGCCACTTGTATTTCCTCTTTGAAGAAATGTCTATTTAAATCTTTTGCCCATTTTTAAATTGGATTGCTTGCTCTTTTATTGTTGACTTGTACAATCTCTTTATATAGAATGGAAATCAAACCCTTATCGGATATGTGGTTTCCAAATACTATCTCCTATTGAGTGGGCTGCCTTTTCACCTTCTTGACAAAGTCCTTTGAATAAGGAAAGTGGTTAAGTTTAAGGAGGTCCTGTTTAGCCATGTTTTCTTTGGTTACACCTGCTTTCAGTGTAGGGTTTAAGAATGCACCACCTACCACCAGGTCTTGAAGATGTTTCCCTATATTTTCTTCTAAGAGCTTTATGATTCTCACTTTTATATTTAGGTCTTTGATCCATTTTGAATTAATTTTTATATAAGGTATGAGATAGGGGTCCTTTCTTTCTTTTGGATATGGATATCCAGTTCTTCCAGCACCATTTGTTGAATAGACTGTTCTGCCCAAGCTGGGTGGGTTTGTCAAAAATCACTTGACCATAGATGTAAAGGTCTGTTTCTGAACCATCAGTTTGGTTCCATTGGTCTATGTGTCTATCTTTATGCCAATACCATGCTGCTTTCACCACTGTAGCTAGGTAATATGATTTAAAGTCTGGAAGTGAGAGTCCTCCAACTTCACTCTTCCTTTTTAAGATGTTTCTGGCTATTCGGGGCCCCTTATCCTTCCAAATAAATTTGATGATTGTGTTTTCCATTTGTTTAAAAACGCTGGTGGAATTTTTATTGGGATTGCATTGAATCTGTATATCAATTTCAGTAGAATTGACATCTTAGTGATATTTAGTCTTCCAATCCAAGAGCATGGAATGTTATTCCTAAATATTTGATTCTTTTAGGTGCTATTGTAAATGGAATTCTTTTTCTGATATCCCCCTCAGATTGTGCATTACGATTGTATAAAAATACCACTGATTTTTGCATATTGATCTTGTATCCTAACACTCTACTGAAATCGTTTATTAGCTCTAGCAGCTTTGTTGTAGATTTCTCGGGACTTTCCAGATGTAAAGATCATATCATCTGCGAACACCAAAAGTTCTACTTCGTCCTTTCCAAATTGGATGTCTTTTATTTCTTTTTCTTTCCTAATTGCTGAGGCTAGAAATTCTAGCACTATATTGAACAACAGTGGTGACAGTGGGCATCCTTTTCTTCTTCCAGATTTCAGCAGGAAAGCTTTTAGTCTTTCACCATTGAGTACAATATTAGCTGTGGGTTTTTCATATATGGCCTTTATCATGTTGAGAAAATGTCCTTCAATTCTAATCTTTTGCAGTACTTTTATCAAGAAAGAATGTTGAATTTTGTCAAAGCCTTTGCTGCATCAATCAATTGGATCATATGATTTTTTTAAATTTATTAATGTGGTGTATTATGCCAAATGATTTTCTTGTGTTGAACCACATTTGCATGCCTGGCATAAAACCCACTTGATGAGTAATTCTTTTAATGTGTTGTTGGATTCGATTAGCAAGTATTTTGTTGAGAATTTTTGCATCCATATTTATTAGAGAAATGGATCTGTAATTTTCTTTTTTCTTAATATCTTTTCTTTATCTGGCTTTGGTACTTTAAGTTTGGTAGCATTCCTTCTTGTTCAGTTTTTTTGGAAGAGCTTGAGTAAGACTGATATTAAATCTTCTTTGGGGAGCAGATGTGGCTTAAGCAATTGAGTACCCCTCTACCACATGGGAGACCTCAGGTTTAGATCCCAGAGCCTCCTGAAAAAACAAACAAGAAACAAAGCAAACAATAAAACCAACTCAGGGAAGATGATGTGGTTTAGTGGTTGAGGGCCGGTTACCCACATACAATGTCCTGGGTTCAATCCCTAGCCCCAGGTACCTCAAAACAAAGAAAAAACTTCTTTGAATGCTTGGTAGAACTCACCTGCGAAACCATCTGGTCCTGGGCTTTTTATTTTGAGGAGTTGTTTGATTGTTTTAATGTCTTTACTTGTGATTGGTTTGTTGAGGTCTATTTCTTCTAGGTTCAGTGTAGGTGGTTTATACATTCCCAGGAATTTTTCCATTTCGTCTACATTGTCTAGTTTTTTGGCATACCGTTGTTCCTAATATCTTCTTATGATCTCTTTTATTTCTGTGGGGTCAGTAGTTATGTCCCCATTTTCATTTTTTATTTCTTATTTGCATCTTCTCTCTTTTTTCTTTGTCATTCTATCTAAGGGTTTGATATTTTGTTAAATTTTTTTGAAGAACCAATTTTTAGTTTTGTTAATTCACTCTATCATTTCTTTGTTCTCAATTTCATTTATTTCTGCTCTGATCTTTCTTATTTCATTCCATCTACTTGCTTTGGGATTATTTTGCTGTTCTTTTTCAAGTTACTCCAGCTGTATAGTTAGGTCATTGATTTTAGCTCTTTCTTTTTTTAATGAAAGGGCTATAAATATCCCTCTCAGCACTGCCTTTACTGCATCCCATAGGTTCTGATATGTTGTGTTCTCATTTTCATTCGTCTCGAGGCATTGACTTCTCTCACAGTTTCTTCTTTGACCCACTGATTATTTAAGAATGTGTTGTTTAATTTCCATATATTTGTGAATTTTACCTTTTTTCTGACTCTTGATTTCCAACTTTATTCCATTATGATCAGAGAAAGTGCTTTCTATAATTTCAATCTTGTTGAATTTATTGAGATCTGCTTTGTGACCCAATATATAGTCTATCATAGAGAAAGATCCATGAGAACTTGAAAAGAATGTATAGCCTGCTGTTTTGGGGTGCAATGTTCTGTATATGTCTACTAGGTTTAGTCTATTTATCATATTATTCAAGCTATTTCTTTATTGATCCTCTGCCAAGATGTTCTATCCAATGCTGAGAGTGGTGTATTGAAATCTCCAACTATCATTGTAAAGATATCTATTTCTCCCTCCAGTTTTCTCAGTTGCCTCATGTATCTTGGGGCATCCTGGTTAGATGCATATACATTTATGATTGTTATTTCTTCACTTTTATTAATATATAATGTCCTTCCATGTCTCTAATAACTATTTTGCATTTATAGTCTATTTCATCCATGTAAGTATAGCTATTCCATTTTTTTTTTTTTTTTTTTTGGTTACTGCATGCGTGGAATATCCTTTTCCAGCCTTTTACTTTCAATCTATTAGTATCCTTAGGCCTAAGGTGAGTCTCTTGCAGACAGCATTTAGATGGCTCATATTTTCTTATCCATTCTGCCAGTCTGTGTCTTTTAATTGAGGAGTTTAATCTATTAACATTCAATGTTATTACTGTAAAGGTAGTCTTTATTTCACCCATTTTGACCTGTGGGTTTTATCTGTCATATTTTATTTTCACCACTCTTTTGACACTTTTAGTTACTGTTACTGATATAATCTTCATTTCTAGACTCTTCCAATCCTCTCTCTCTTTTCTTTTCAGGCTATAACACTCCCTTTAGTATTTCCTGCAAAGCCAGTCTCTTAGTATAAACTCTCTCAGTTTCTGTTTACGTGTAAATATTCTAATCTCATCCTTATTTTTAAAAGACAATTTTGCCAGATATAAGATTCTTGGCTGGCAATTTTTCTCTTGCAGTATCTTAAATATAGCATACCACTGCCTTCTTGCTTCCATGGTTTCTGATAAGAAAGCAGCACTTAATCTTAATGGGTATCCCTTATATGTTATGCATTACTTTTCTCTTGCTTCTCTCAAATTCTCTCTTTGTCTTTGGCATTTGACATTCTGATTAGTATGTGTGTTAGAGTTGGTCTATTCACATTTATTCGAATGGGAGTACACTGTACTTCTTAGACATGAATATCTATGTCCTTAAATAGGGTTGGGAAATTTTCTACCATTATTTCTTCAAATATTCTTTCCGCCCCTTTTCCTTTCTCTTCTCCTTCTAGGAAACCAATGACACACATTTACACATCTCTTGCTGTGATTTATTTACCTAAGACCCTGTTTAATTTTTTCCATTCTTTTCTTCATCTGTTCTTTTGTATGTTCACTTTGGAGGCCATGTCTTCAATCTCACTGATCCTTTCTTCTGCCTCCTCAAATCCCTGTTATATGATTCCAGTGTATTTATAATTTCATTTATTGTGCCTTTCATTCCATAAGATCTGCTATTTATCTATGTATGCTTTCAAATTCTTCTTTGTGCTCACCCAGTATCTTCTTAATATCTTAATTTCTTTAGCCTTCTCATTGAATTTTTTAAGGAGATTTGTTTGAACATTTATGATTAGTTGTCTCAACTCCTTTATGTCATCTGGAGGCTCATCTTTTTCCTCTAACTGGGCCATATCTTCCTGTTTCTTAGTATGGATTGTAATTTTTAGTTGGTGTCTTGGCATCTGGCTTACTAGATGTATTTATTCTGGGTGCAGTTTCTCTCTTTATTTTAAGGTTTTCTGGACATTTCTCTCTTGCTGGTTGTGTAGTAGGAGCCAAGGATGTAGTAAGTTGTGGAGGTTGAAGCTGCCTGTATTGCCCCAGGAATTGATGAAGCTTTTCACACCTTCCTCTTCTGCCAGGGCTAGGGACTGAGCTGCAGCCATGTGTAATAATCCAAGTTGTGCAGGACGAGACTATTTAAAGTTATCCGGAGAGACCAATGAAGCTTCATGCCTCTTCCTCCCCTACCTGGGGAGTGAATGGTGCTGCAGGTGTGGACAGCAATCTATGCTATGCGGGTCCAAACTGACTGCAGTTGTCCAGGTAGACTGACGTAGCACCAGTCTTCGCTCCCTGCTGGGGGTGGGGATGGACTCTCTGGAGAGCCCAACAATTTAATCCATGTGGGCCTAATACACCTGCAGTTGCTTTGAGAGGCTGAAGGAGTACAGCCTCTTCTGCCCTTTAGAGGGTGGGAACAGTAACACTGATGCCAACAGTTCAGTCCATATAGGCCTAAAATGCCTGCTGTTGCCCAGAGAGACTGTGGAAACACTAGCCCCCTCCTATCCTATTGGGTGGTAGGGATGGATCCATGGGAACCCAACAGTTCAGTCTCTGTAGGCCAAGAGTACCTGCCATTTCCTGGAGAGGCTAAGGAAACACCAGTCCCTCCTATCCTATTAGGGGGTGGAGATGGAGCCACAGGCATCCATCAGTTCAGTCCCTGTAGGCCAAAAGTACCTGCTGTTGCCCAGAGGCTATGGAGATACCAGACCTCTCCTATACTATTAGGGGTTGAGGGCAGATCCACAGGCATCCCACAATCCAGTCTGTGCAGGCTGAAAGTGCCTGCCATTGCCCAGAGAGGCAGAGAAAGCACCAGGCCCCTCTATCCTACTGGGTGGTAGGGGGTTGATCCAGAAGTGTACAACAGTTTAGTCTGTGCAGGCCAAAAGTATCTGCCATTGCCTGGAAAGGTTGTGGAAACAAAAGCCCCCTCCTTTCCTATTGGGGGGGGGGTGGATCCACAGGTACCTACCAGTCCAGGCTGTGCAGGCCAAAAGTACCTGCCATTGTCCAGAAAGGTTAAGGAAACCCAGCTCCCCTCCTGTCCTACTTGGGGGCAGGGATGGAGCAACAGGTATCTGACTTTTCAGTCTGTGTAGGCCAAAAGCACCTGCAGTTACCCAGAAAGGCTGGGGAAATACAGTCCTTCTCTTATCCAATTGGGGGAGAGGGTGGAGCCACAGGTGCCCATAGAAGTCCCCATCTTTTAAACAATCCTGAATTTGTGAACTCTGGAATTAAACATTTGGAGCTTTTTCTAACAAGGAATTCCCTTATTAAGTTTCTCACAGATACCAATAGCTTGAAATCCTTCATATCATCTTAATACTTAATACTGCCAGCACTGATGTGTGGACCATGAGGAGGATATATTACTCACCCCACCCAACCCCAGCTGAAATTACTCCTCCCTGACCCCACAGATGAGGCAACTCATCATCTATCTCAAAAAAAAAAAATTTTTTTTAAGTGAAAAAAGCTCTACCTTTTTATGTATCTTAGATAATAAGAAAGTAATTTTTAAATATGCTAAAAGCAGATGATTCTATGATAAATAATTCATTTTCCTGGAGAAATTGGTTCCCACTTTGATAAAATGTTATATTTACCTTTCTGCAGTAGTAGATTCATCAGAAAATTCAGTATCTGCCGAACTTTTTCTACTATTATTTGACCTCCAAGATGATGCCAAAGGAAGTTCTTCTGAAGACATAGGCCTTGGCCTTTGGCCAATTCCTGATGGTTGCTGCAAACCTGCAGACTGTTCTTCAGTGCTTAAGACAGCAATAATTGCTCTTATAGTAGCTTCATCAACTTGAGACCAAGGTTTAGATGGAGCTCTCATTCGGCGTAAAAATAAGCTATGCCACTTCTGTCTGAGCTGCAGCAGTAAACTGGCTGCCTATAATAAATAGTTTCCTCAGTTGGAATAGATATAAACAAAACGTATATCACACAAGCAAGACACCTATTTATTCATTAGTTAGGGTCTGCAACTTTTCCAAAGAACAAGTTTTACATTTCATATAATTTGTTACTAATTCATTCTTTTTGTTGAATGAATGAAATCAATTTATTTGCCCTATGCTAAGCACTAGAGAGACAAAATCGTATGAAATAGTCTAATGATAGAGACAGTAGCAGCAGGATAAAGGAAAATACATTTAGTCCTATTCATACTGTATTTGAGCGCCTGTTGAATATTCAAATGTCCAGAAGGTGGCTGGAGTCATGGATCTTAAAGCTCATGAGAAATGCTAGAGATATAGACAGACTTGGGAGTCATCAGTGCATAAATGGTAACTTAATCTACACATAGAGGTAAGGTCCCAGAGGATTGTACAAAAAGACTGAAAAGAACAGAGTAAGGCACAGAGTACCAGGGAACATCTGACATTCAAGGCACAGGGGTATATAGAAGAGTCAGTGAAAGAACCTAAAAGGGAATGAACACAGATGAAAAAGAAGAATGAGGAGGGCAGAATTTTAAGGAGGAAAGAAAATGAGAAGGGGAGAATTTCAAGGTGGAGGAATAGTATTAAATACTAGAGAGAGGTCAAATTTATCAAGGATAGCAGAGTGGTTTTGATAACACGGAGGACACTGTTGACCTTGACAAATACAGTGAAGTCAATGGCTGATACAGTAGGTTGAAGTGATGAATGAATGGATGTTAAAAAAAAAAAAAAGTAAAATTAGCTAGTGTTGACTATTGATAGATAGCTTGTTTGTCAAAAAAAATGGATATAGAATGATCTTTAAACGTAGAAATGGACTCAAGGGAGGGCTTTGTAAGAATTTTTTTTTTATTTAAAAAGAAACATCCTTCCATCCCAATTCAAAGACATATGAAAAGAGAAAACAATGAATTATATCTTTCTCTCAGAAGCAGTTAACACAAAATAAAGGAAGTTCTTGTATACCCAATACTCAATATTTTCTTATATACATAAAATACCCAAATATTACCATGCTTAAATATGGAGCCACATCTCTGTTTCAAGTCATCTATTGGAATAAACTCTAGTACAGTAGAGTGGGCTGTATAAAACTGAAAGACAAGCTGTATTCTCTAATACTAAGGATTTAATATTGGAAATAAAAGTTTTTATCATACTATCAATTCATATTAACTGAATGAAAAAGTTTACTACTAAAAAGCAACTTACCTCTGGATCCAGTTTGAAATTGAGCCAGTCATCAAGTTTCAAAGCTGCCAAATTAGCAGTAGTTCTATCCTCCATTTCACTATCACTACTGTCATTAGGAATACCATCCGCTGTTCAAATATATTTTGAAAGAAAAAAAAAGTCTCACCTTTACCATATTACAGCACACAAAAAAAGTAAGCTGAATAGATACTCTTTGATTTCACAATTCCTCCTGCCCCAACAGATAAAAATTAAATCTCAATATTTAAAAGGAGAAAAAGACATTTTAAAGACTACAATTTCTAATCACACTGCAGTGAGACAAAAGAAAAATGACTAAGAACTTAAAAATTAAAGCACAATCTTTAAATAATAACTGGATAAAAAAGAAAATTAAGAATATAATTTTTTAAATATATGAAAATACCATTATCACAAACCTATGGAATTTGATCAAAGCAGTAGTCATTTAAATTCATAGGCTTCAATTTTTTTAAAAAAAAGAAAAGAAACTCTACATCTAAATAAATTTTACAAAATATCATAAAACCCAAAGAAACAAAGAAGGAAAAACGAGTAAAGAAAAAAATGATAAATTAGAAAGGATAAAATGAAAACAGTAGCTCAAACTATAATCCAGAACTCTGAAAAGACTAATATAGACAACTTCACAGTAAATGTAATAAAGGGGGAAGAAAGCACATATCTATCTACAAAATTAGAAGTGAGGATAAGAATATAAAAAGTAAATTAAAATGAGTTTTAAGCCAAAAACGATATAGCATGCATAATTATAGATAATAAATTTGAAACCTTCAAAGAAATGTGTTCTCTACAAATAAAAAAAAAAAATCTAAAACTGAAAGAACAAACCCAATCACACCAGTATCTAAGGAAGAAATTAAGGATGTTCTTAAAAAATACCAACAAAGAAATCCTAGGCCACCAAGTTTTTCAACTTTTAAGGGATTAAATAATGACTCATTCCTTCAATGAGACAAATCTGAACCTAATCCTAAAACCTGATAAAAAAAAAAAAAATGTGCATGAGCAGATGTAGGAGTATATACACACATACAAACCTTACTGGTCATCCTCATAGTGAATATAAAGTTGTAATACGTGGTAGTGTTTATTTAAATAAAATGCTATCAAAATATTCAGCAATGTAATAAATGCTATTTAACCTAAGGAAGGTTTTCCTGTAACAAAAGGTAAGTTCCAGAAGAATACCTATATACCACATGAATAGGCTAAACAAATTCTGAGTATATCAACAAATGCTCAAAAGTAATTTAATACACTCAATACTTATTTTTAAAAACATAAAAGCAGAATTGTCTTTTTATTTAATAAAAAGCATATTTATTAAAACTAAAATTAATATTATATTCATTGGTACAGCTTAGGAATTAAACTTAATTCAACAAGAAAAAGTGGACAATTAATAGTTTCTGAATATATTGAAAAAATGAAATAAGGGATAAGCTTTAGGTAACAAATAAAATATTACCACCTAAACGTGATATAATTTAATAATTAGAAAATCCAAAGGTTTGGAGTTTAGTAAAGTAACAGGGTAAATAAAATATTCTAATATCTGAAATAGTGTTTCTATTAAGCAAGATCAGCAGCAAGAAACAGACACAGAGAACCCATTCACCATAAAAATTAAAAGAATAACCAAAAAATCTTAAGAATCACCTTAAGAAATATGCTCAATCTTTATAAAAGTAACCAGAAAAGAAAAAAAAAAAAAAAAAACAACTATATTGCTAAATTTAATAAAAGATATGGCTAATTAGAAGAACATACTAAATTTCCTGGAAGCTAACAACAAATTAAAATCACAAAAGATTTGGTGGTTGCAGAAAGGTTTACAACAAGATGACTACTGAATATTCACTATAAAAAAGAGAAGATTATCAGAGGATAGCTTAATAACAGAAAAGCAGCAAATAGTTACAGGTAGATCCTCCACCACTTAATATTAAAATTACTAATAAACAATATTAAACAAAATGGTACAATATAAAGGCAGAAATTTTAAAGAAATAGAGCAGACAGAAAGTTTAGAAAAGTTTCCAAATTTAATATACAATCATATAAGCTTTCTAAAAGAGGGTACATAAGGATTATTTAATAAATGATGCAGATGAGGAGAAAGCACTTTGCAAAAAAAAAAATTAGATGTACATTTTAAACCCAAAATCAACTCAACATGGTTGAGGAAACTGAATGTTTTAAAAATCAAGTGATAGAAAATGAAAAATATAGAAACAATAGTTATCAGTTTACTTATCATTGGAGGAATGAAAGTTCCCAGCTTTGAAAATGAACTACATAGGAAAGGATTATTCAAATTGAATAGACAGTTTCAAAATATGTAAAAGTGAAAAGGATAATAGATTACACTAAATAAGATAGGAAAAGGGCTAATATCTTTAAAATCATAAAGCTCTTATTTAAAGTTTTAAGAAAAACATCAGAATCCAAGCAAGGAAATGGGCAAAGAATGAAATAAATAACAGTTTCAACCAAAGGGAAATTTAAACAGGTTCATGGACAACTATTTCTTTTGACTGGAATAAAGAAGCCCTGTTTTTATTTCCTTCAAAGCACCATGCACAGATTATTTGCATACTTTTTTAATACTAGTCTATCCCCACTATCATGTAAATTCCATGATGACAGTAATACCTTTATCTTGTTTCTGTTACATCCTCAATGCCTAACGTAGTATATGACATATAGTAGGTGCTCAATAAATATTTACTGGATCACAGGTTAGCAAAAAGTTGGAAACAATCAGGTGTCCAACTGTAAAGAACAGTTTAAATGCATTATGCAGTTCAATGTGATAGAATATTTTGCAGCCATTAATATGACATATTTTTTATGTTTCTGATAATCATACAATGAAAATAGCATAATTTATAAAAGAACAGAATAAGTAAGATAATTAAAAACATGTAAACATGTAGAAAATATAAAATATTAAAAAGTGTTTACATAAGGGCAATGGGGATTATGAGTGACTATTATTTTCCTTAAAAAATTATCTCTATGTTATACTATCATTTGAAAACAAAAGTGGATGAGAAAAGCAAACTTCTTTGCATCAGCAAAATTAATTTTTTAGAAATGCACCAATCTATATCAAGTTACCTTAGAAATTAATTTCAAAAATAAAGGTACACCTTAGTATTCATTAACAAGTCTTAATATATCAAAAGCAAGCTACTGCTATATAATTATTTTAATTTCACAATTTGGTTTATCAATTTTTTGAAAAATATTTTATTCCAAATAGAATTTTATTTCCTTTATAATATATTACCTCTAAAGGATGAAGGTTCCTGAAGAGCATTACTTGCCAATCTAGCTGGTCCACAGAATACCAATACAGTGACAGGTGTCACTGCCGAACAACATCTGATATTAGCTATTCTATGGGCTCTGGTCATTTCATCATAAATAAGCCAATCTGTGGGTAGTGCCTGAATAGCTGCAGCTTGACCATTGGCTGGAGGGATCTATTAGGAAAACAAATTTAAAAATTGTTAACTGTGTTTATCACTTAAATTATGGGTATACTTTTAAAATGTAAAAAGCTCCTCAATGAAATAGAGGGACAATGAGATAACATTTCATTAATACCCAAGGAAAAATTAAAGCAAGTCATTGCTCATGTAGTTTATACAATAGTCTTCGTTATTTAGCACATTACCTCTTCCGACTCCAAGATTCATTCAAAATTTTGTTCTAATATTTATTATGCATATAGAAAAATAATTAATTTCTAAAAGAAGTTGGTATTTGGAGTAATTTTCATTGATCTTCAACTATATAAATTAGAACAGTTTTACCTCAGGGCCTAAGAGCATTAAAAATATTTTACCTTTTTATACTGAGGCTGACTGAGTACTGAAGTGGGATGAAACCGTACTTTTTTCTCCTTTGGCCCTGTCAATACTACATTCTCTCTGTCCACATGGACTAAATTAGGATACATGCCTGCCACCAATGCAGCTTTAACAACAGCCCAGTTTTCGGAGTTTGTATTAACATCTCGAATGTCACCACCACCTCGTGCTCTAACAAAACCTAAAGAGGCGAAAAACCATATCAACTTTCTCTGTTGTGCAAAAGAAAATTTTAAATGTGTGCGTGTTTTTACAAAAAAATTGTATAACTCTTTTAAGTTTAATGATATTCAAATTCCACAACAATTAATAGAATCTTCTCTGTAAAGTTTAAAATGTAGAAACCAATGTTCTAAGAAACTTTAGGTTTAGCAAGAAGATTCAATGGGGATTTCAGGACTTTTTTTTAAAAATACCAATTCTCTCAGTAAAGTTCTTCCTAAATTGCTAAATTCACAGCTGGAAACTTATACCTTCTAATATAAATAATATTTTGGTTATAATAGACACTAATTCTGCAGGTGAAGTCAAGTAAATAGAGTATTCTTGCTTAAATTTTAAAGTCCTTCATATTTCCCCATATTCAAGACAACTCTAAATCCTCTGGTTCATCTCATAAATATATGGCATTTCAGTTCTTTGGAGTCCATGCTCTGGTACTTTTTTCTGACTCTCTCTCCAATGTACTATGCCACTCAAACAAAAAAAATCAAAGGAACAATTCTTAAGGGAAATAGCAACCCTGGCATCCTCTTTATACATATAAAAGTGTCTTCAAGTGATACCCGTTGTTTTATATTCCAAAAATATAAAGAATAGCATTCATATCAATCTACTATAATTTTTATAATGTCTATTCATAGAAGTAAATAAATGTTCATTAATAGTGATGAAAGAAAATATAACAACTACAAGATCTAAATTGATCTTTATTAGTAAATATAAATTGTTCATTGCCAAAGGTATCAAAAGGGCATAATTTTATGTATTTCATGTATTTCTCAACTACAGCTTCTGCAATGTCTTTTTTCAAAATAAAAACAAAAAAAGTTAGGGTCATGTAGAAGTTTGGAAAGCATTTCACGAATGTAAGATATTCAACAATGTGATAATGTCCTAAAAAGACTATAAGATAACATTAGTTAACACCAGAGATACTATGTGGTGTGAGCATGTCATTCTGAGTGGTTTAAATAGGTTCTTTGTGGGAAAAATTTACCTGATGCTCTAAGTTGACCAAGCAACTGAGTTCGCATGCCTATGATTATTTCCATGGTAGCTTGTGAAAGAAAATTCTTTTCACAAAAGGCTCTTTCCCAACCATCACTTCGTGCTTTCTGCCACGCCTATAAAAACAGAGTTATATAACAAGACACATTTACCAATTACTAAGTAGTGAGACAACAAAGTAACTGAAATCACTATACTAACCTACTCAAGGCCAATTCTTCTTATTCTAATTTTCTAATTATTCTATAAAATCTAAGACTTAAAGATCAAAAAAGATTTATCAATTAATTTTTGCTAAAATGCTATGAAAGCCATTGAGTTTAAAAATCCCAATGAGAACTAAGTATATCAATTAACTAAAATAACTGTTTCTGTAAAAATATTTACTTCATCAGTTACTTCAGGTAATTTTATTAGACAAAAGTGTGGGAGGTTTTCTACTAAGCCATCATAATACCTATCACTCTGATCCTTCAAAAATAACCTCTGTATCAACCTTCTAATCTGACTGAGAATGTAAAGTAGAATTTCTAGAAATTCAAAGTATAAAAAAATTCCATTAGAAAATGAGTTTTCTTGCCTGGGAGTATAACTGAGAGACCAAAGCAGTAATTTATACATTATGATTTTGAAGTAGCTGAGGAAAAGCAAAGCACAAATGAAAATTCTATTCCAAATCTCTCCCCAATTATTATCATTCAACTGATATGCTATAATACAAGGTATCCATTGTTCAATAATGCTCACAAAAGAGCTTACAACATTTTTTTTTTATTATATATGTATTGGAAAAATCCTGTATGCCTGAAAAAGAGTACTTTCTGCATAAATGAAGCAAAATTTTTAAAATATGGACTGGCACAGCCTAAATTCAAGAAAATTTAAGGATAAATAAGTTGCCTACATTTTCAAGAAATATCACATTCTTCTGCCTGTCTGAATTTCTCAATTACATTTAATTTCCCTTCCTCGGAGTCCCACATACCTAATCCTTTCTTTCCTACTTACCTCTTTACTCAATTTCCCACTACTATTGTCTTAAATGGTTTTAAGTGATTTTTCAATTTTGCTTTACAACTTTCTTAGCATAGTGTCCTGAGCATTCAAGAAAAAGATATCCTCTTAAAAAACTCAATAAACAGAAACTAAATTCAAGATAATTTTCTCCAAGCTTTGTTCCATATGCTTTGTATAATATACAATGTTTCTTAACTAAAATTAGAGCATTCCCTGTCCCAGACATGATTTGCAGATAAGGAACTCAGTATTTAAAAAATGGAAGTATAAATATAAATACACACACACAACTCTACAAGGATAAAAGTGAGGAAATAAGAAAAAGCAAAGCCAAGAAAAACTGTGATAATTGTAACATAGCAACAGCCAAAAGATATTTTTCTGGACTATTAATAAAATGTGACTTAATGAAACAAAATTAATGGAACCATATCTACCTTTTTTTTTTTTAACTGCCCTGCCTGCCCCTGAGAAGTGTTTAACCAGCAACATTTTCAAAAATAAATGGCAGGAGGGGGCAGATGTGGCTCAAATGGTTGGGCATCTGTCTCCCATATGGAAGAACCTGGGTTCAATCCCTGGGACCTCCCAGTAAAATAAAAGAAAAAATAGAAAAGGCGCACGGGCCACCAGGCCCCGCGCACAGGCATGCCATCAGACCCGGCGAGCAAGAAAGCTCCCAGGCTCCGGGCATAGGCACACCGCCAGGGCCCACGAGCAGGTGAGGCCCTAGGCCCCACACGCGGGCGCGCTATCAGGCCCAGGGAGTGGACGAGCCAGGCCCTTCCAAGGCACGCAGCAAGATGATGATGTAACAGGAGAGTGACACAAGGGAGAGCCAAGACAAGATGCGCTGAAAAACCAGGAACTGATGTGGTGCAGGTGGCAGAACACCTCTCTTCCACATCGGACGTGCCCAGGTTCAAATCCCAGTGAAGACAGGAGAAGAAGGATGAGAAGAGAGGGCAGGAAACAGACACAGAGAATTGCCCAGCGAATGGACACAAAACAGCAAAAACGGCGGGGGGTGGAGTTAAAATGGAATTTTTTAAAAAGTAAAATTAATAAATCTTAAAAAAAAAAAACAGTAAATAAATAAACAAACAACAGAAGTAACAGTACCTGGAATGCCCTGAGAAGTGCCATATGGTCACTGAAAGTTCCTGCAGTGAAACGTTTCCTACAAAGCATAGCTGCACGTTTTTGAGAGGCCTGGGTAGGCAGTACAAAAGGATCTCGATAGGCTAGTGTACAAGCAATAGTAAGGATGGGGTCCAGACACTTTAAAACAACAGCACACAGGACCATTTTACCAAGGTGTGGTTCTACTGGCAAGTCAGCCAAATGATATCCAAGTTCAGTCAGATCTTCCCATGCATCCATTGCATCTATTGTCTAAATAAAAGGAAAGGGAACAGAATTTGAAATGACCAAAAACTATGTTTATTCAAACAACATACTTAAAAACCCACAAGAAATATGAGTATTCTTTTGTTGCAACATTTATTTTCAAAAAATGTATTTTGCTTCAAATATATTACATAAAAACTTTACCTACTGTTTCACTCTAATTACCATGAGAGTATTACTGTTCAAAGTATATCATCATTTTTTTTTAATGTTATAATATACAAAATTAGCTAAGAAGTATCCTCATTTCTTTTAATTTTCAAGTGTGCCTTGAAATTCAGGTGTTAGGCGCTGTTTTTCAAGTAAAATATAGTCGGATAAAATAAAACTATTAATATACCAACCTTAAGCATCTGTACAGCATTTCTTACAATTAAAGCTGGTGGAGGTTCAGGAGCTTTCATAAGGAAATCAGCAATGGGACAATTAATTGGAGCTAGCAGCTTGGTATGTAAACAAAGTTCCTGTAAATCAAAGCAGCAAATAATTTTGAAAAGTTACAGAGTATAAAATATTGACTTTCATTTTTAAAGAAATCATGGGGAACTATATTTCCAAAAATAAACTAGTAGAGTCTGTGATTAGAATAAAGGGTAAAGGGAACAATGTCTAGGAAAGATGGTTTCAAACTTCCCCCGAGGTGCCAGACCTTAATAAAGTCCCTCTTCATCTCAGATGAAGATTACCACTGCTCCCACTGCCAATGCCTCCTCACACAGAATCACTGTCCAAAAACACCAAGACCAGCAATTTTTAAAAAAAATACTACTTAGTCTCAATGGAAGTAGGTAATTTTTAAAATTACTCTAAAATAAATCTTTTTTTTCCAATATAATATAATATATAATATAATAATATAATATAATATAATATAATATAATGTAATGTAATGTAATGTAATGTAATGTAATGTAATATAATAATATAATATAATATAATATAATTAATATAATATAATATAATATAATATAATATAATATAATATAATATAATATAATATAATAATATAATATAATAATATAATATAATATAATT
>JAKSZT010046586.1:22381390-22478645 GCA_026826555.1 Tolypeutes matacus
TTTTTATACAATTTTCCATCTCAACTTTTCTTACAACTCCTCTGAATTATTTTACTTTTTGCTGTCATATTTTCAATTCCTAAGAGCTCTTATTCATCCATTCATGCAAAGAAAAAAAAAAATCACTGAACATCTACTATATACAATCACTGTTTTTAAACAAAGGAGACAAGGAGATTACTAAATTCTAGCATGGGAAAAGACATACAATAAACCAGTAAATATAGTATATAAGTAAATTATATAGTTTTTCAGAGGGTGGTAGGTTTGTTCTATGAAGAAAAGAAAAAGTAGAGTAGATTAAGGGAGTCAACAGCACAGGGAGTTAGATTGCAATATATATAGGGTAAATTTGGATAGGTCTCATGAAGATGAAATTTGAGCAAAAACTTTGGTTCTATTCCTTTTTTTATATCACACTGTTTTTGTTTCATGAATGAAATAGGTTCTGTTAGAGTTTTGTTTTATTTGAAATTTGTTTCTTGTCACTGATTCTTCAATTCAATGAAGTTCTGGGTTTTTGTTGTTGCTATTATTGCTTGTTTTGCTTTGACTGATTTTTGAGTGTTTTTCTCCCTCAAAAGCCCGGTGATTAATCCTTGGCTATTTGTTCATATTTAAAGAGCAAAGCACCAAGAAACTCCATGTGCAGGTGGCATTGTTGAGTTACCTGGTTTAAAGATGGTTATTTCATTCAAGGAACACTCAACATTCTATATTTCCAAATCTTTTCTCTAGGTCTAGTCTATTTTTCCAAGAAAGAATTCTCAAGTTTTCTGCCAAGTAACATAAACTCTAAACAGGAAAAGGTGACAAGGACAGTAGAAAAGAAGTGGATGATATAACAACTTTCGGTCCATAAACTGATTTTCTGATTCTTCAAAATAAAAGAAAAAATTAGGTAAATATTATGACACACTAGATCTTATCAACAATTTACAAATAAAAATATTGCACAAAAAATTCCTTAGAATTACAAAAAAGTTGATAATATCTAAATAACAGACTACAAATTGCCTACATTTGTCACATTCTGTAATTCATATAGGTCTGCTTTTTAAAAGGAGGTAGGATTAATAAAATACAGTATAAAGTTTTACCTGTAAGATTCTAGAAGATCCACAATTTCAGTCTGCCCAAAGTGTTTAGCCCAATCTAAAGCCATCCTACCAAAATTCAAAGACATCAAATTAAGACAGAGAAATAATGTTCTTAAAATCGTAAAACTAGACACTCAAAATTATTCATATACCCATTAAAGTCCAAATGTACAAGCAATTATTAAACAGTAGCTATTAATATAAACATAAACATAATAAATAAAAAAAAATACATGTAGCTATATAAAAATATGCAAAGAAAGGATGAGGTTTAAAATAAATTACCAGCCATTTGATGCTTTACTATGGACATTGGCTCCCATACTAATTAACTGCTCTACTTGACTTGAGAAACCTCGTCCTGCAGCAACCATCAGAGCTGTCGCACTGGTTTCACTGTGTCTGTAATCAACTAAAAGAAAGAAAAGATATACAAAACTGTTAAGTTCCCAAATTATTTAAAATCATTTTGTTTGTTTTTTTAATGGAAGAATTAAGTTTCCAGAGAATTAACCTGGGAATTACCCCTTCAGATAACTACATGATAACAGCATTATAAAACCCCTAACTCAGATCATTCAGAGAAATTTGCAACTGATATGCCCTTAGAATTACCAGGATGGAACAGAGACTGTCAGCCGGAAAGCAGAAAAAGGAAAGACAGTTGGTGTGTAAATTGTTTTAAACCCTCAGAAACAGAAAAGGAAAGCTACTAACTTAGAGAATGTCTTATCCACTGTCATGCTATTTCATACAGCATTGCTTCTGATTAAGGAACCCACTTCACGGCAAATGAAGTGCAGAAATGGGCATATGTTCATAAAATTAATTGGTCTTACTATGTTCCCCCTCAAGGAGCAGGATTGACAGAATGGTGGAATGGCCTTTGGAAGATTCAATTACAGTACAAACTGGGTGGCAATACCTAGTAGGGCTGGGACAATGTTATCCAAGACACTGTATATGCTCTAAATCAGCATCCACTCTATGGTGCTGTTTCTCCCATAGCCAGGATTCAGGGGTACAGGAATCAAGGGGTAGAATGAGGAGTGGCACCACATACTATTACCCCTAGGTAATAGTATCTGGTTCCCTATTTCTACTAGAAAAAAATGTTGCTTACCGTCCCTGTAACCTTAAGCTCTGCTGAGCTACAGGTCTTAGCTCCAAAAGGAGGAATACTTCCACTAGGAGATAAAACAATGATTTTATTGAATTGGAAGTTAAGACTGCCACCCAGCAACTTTGGACTCTTTATCCCTAATTAACAGGCAAAGAAGGGAATTACTGTGGGGTGATGGATCCTGACTATCAAGGGGAAATAGGACTGCAACTACACAATGGAGGTAAAGAAGAATTTGCCTGGAATTCAGATCCCCTAGGGCATCCCTTAGTACTACCATGGCCTGTGATTAAAGTCAAGGGAGAACTGCAACAACCCAATCCAAACAGGACTACCAATGGCCCAGAAACTTCAGGAATGAAGGTTAGGGTCACCCCACCAGGCAAAGAAACCACGATCAGATGAGGTGCTTGCTGACTATAAAAGGAATATGATATGGGTAATGGGAAAAGGTAGTTATAAATACAAGCTATGGCCACAAGACCAGTTACAGAAATGAGGAGTGTAATGGTTATGAATGTCTTCTTTGTTTTATTATTAATATGTCTATATATATATATAAAGCAAGAATCTTTGTTTTCTTCCCTATCTTACCTCCTTGTCATATGTCATTAGTAGTATTAGCTTTACATCATAGTATTTAAGTTACAGGATATGAAGTTTAATAAGAGTGAATATTATTTAAACACTTGCATACTATTCTCAAGGGAAAGTTAGTGTGTTTATAGTTTTATACAAAAAAGTTGAGTATTGTTAGGCAAAAATATAACTGTTTTTAATTTAGAGATTAATATGGCTTAAGGAGATGTGCATGGCTGCCAAGTTGACAAGGGGTGGACTCTGATGGTTAAGTACTTGGTCAGGTTCTGATGTCCAGTTCTTTGGTCAAGCATAAACTGGCCTGTTACTGTGAGGATATTCTGTGAACTTAAATCATCAGTAAATTGATTTCATCTATGGCTGATAACATCTATCATCAACTGAGGAGACTGTCGTCAAGAATGAGAAAAGTCTCATCTAATCAAGTGAAGGCTTTAAAAGGAGAAATGATGATTTCAGCAGTCAGAAGGGAGATTTCCATCTCTACTTCAGTCAAACAGCTTGTCCTGGGGAAATTCATTGAAAACCTTCATCAGAATTCTCAGCTTGTGGCCTGCCCTATTGAACTGGGACTTATCCATCCCCACAGTCACATGAGTCAATTCCTATTTAAAAATTTCATATTTGTATTATATACATCTTGTCAGTTCTGCTTCCCTAGAGATCCCTAGCAAATACAATATTTAATGAAAGTAACACTGAGAGTTAACTTCCATTAAAATTTCTCCATGAGAAAAATAATTAAGGTTCTACTGAATATATTTCTCAGGCAATTCAATTACTATAATTGCTTAGCGCTAATTTGCTTAAATTATAAAATTAATAACTTCAGAAAGCATTCACAACTGCAAAAAAGTTCAGTGGTATACTTTAAGGTACATACAAAAGAAAAAAATTTCCATATATATCCAATTATTTTCATTACCCAATATCACTCTAAAACATGGTATCCACCAATGGTTCTTAAATGGGGAAGAGTCTTACAAGAGAATTACCTCAGGTTTGTTTCGTGTGTGTGTGTTTTGAAAGTACAGATAGCCATGCCATATTACTAGATTTAGATTCAGTAGATCTGGGATGGCCAGGCATATGCATTTTCAGAGATCTACAAGTGCAAACTCAAGGACCAAGACAGCTTGTAAAACGCTCCAGATTATTGTTCCCTCAAAAAGTCTTCGAGCAGCTAGAAAAACTATAGACCATCTTCCTCAAAACTCCAGAAAACACTTAAAGGGTTGCCTTAACTAGACAAACGTCAAATCAAGAAAATGCAATGTAAAACTGGTAGAAGAAGCTCATGGAACCCTTGCTGGCCCATCCTTCACACTCTCCCTGGCAGTGTAGTGCCAGCCTATCCTCTCACTGTGGGTTCCTGTCCCTGTTCTAGAGGAAGTAGAGTAACACTTATGCATATACTAGGGTGCCTGTATGTCAGTTCCAATTTATCGGTGCTTAGCATGAAAGACTGAACCAGGACTCTTGTCTCTGGCTAGCCCTCCCACACCTTACAGACAGAAGCAGCTTGTGGACAGCTAAAGTAGTATAAAAAGCAATTAAATAAAAGGAGGCTGGGGCAAAGAATTAACAGCTTTAAGACATACAACAAAGCACCTGGAAGAGGGGAAGTCAATATTACAGGGAGTAGAGGGAGCATTCTGACTCCTTAGGGGAATTCCTAAGGCCTCGAGCACAGGCCTAGGAAATGACACTGGCTCAGGACACTGCAATTTCACCTCAGGCTGATCTTCTTGAGAGGAGAGCTACACTGTGAGGGAGAGCTTCAGCCAACACAGAACCTATCTGCAAAGACTGTGAAAGGTGTTTTCTACATTGGTTTATTTGTTTTTCTGAGCTCCTTGCACACAAGGAAATCTCTGTCATATAAGTAGCTAGATACAAACTTAAGGAACAGAGCATGCTGGGACTAAATCCAAGAGATAACACAGTAAAATACTGAAATATACAGTATGAACCATAAGATTATAAGACAGACAAAGAAACAAAAAATGTTGCCCACCAAAAGGAAGACGATAAAACTTGAGAACCCATCAAAAGGAACAGACTTTGGGCATAACAGACAAAGATTTCTTTTTAAATTGATCTTCAATATGCTCAAAGAGATAAAAGAAAACAGCTGTGGTTTGAAGCTGTATGTACTCAAGAAAAAAATTGTTCTTAATTTTAATCCATTCCTGTGGGTATGAACCCATTATAAGTAGGACCTTTTGATGAGGTTACTTCAGTTGAGTTGTGTGTGGCCCAGCCCTATCAGGATCGGTCTCAATCCTATTACTGGAGTCCTTTACAAGCAGAATGAATTCAGATATGAGAGAGAAAGCAAGAAGTTGAAATGGCAGCCAGCCCCAGAATACTAATCTTCAGGAAGAAAGCACCACCTTGATAATGTCTTGATTTGGGTTTTTTCACAACCCCAAACTATGAGTAAATAAATTCCCATTGTTTAAGTCGACCATTTCATGGTATTTGCTTCAGCAGCCTAGAAAATTAAAACAACAGTAAAAGAACAAAAGTATGTCAGAAGAACAATAGTGAACAATATGAGAATCTCAATCAAGAGATAAAAATTTTTAAATGGAATCAAGCAGAAATACTGAAGCTGAAGACCATAATAACCATATAAAAATTTCCCTGGAGGGTTTCAACAGCAGATTTAGAGCTGACAGAAGAAATCATCAGTGAACTCAAAAATAACACAACTAAAATGATTCAGGATAAGAAGCAGAAAGAAAAGAGAATGCAAAAGGGTAAACAGAGCCTAAAGACCTGTGGGACACCATCAAGTGTACCAATATACACATTATGGGAGTCCCAGAAGAAGAAGAAACACAGAAAGGGGTAGAAGGAATATTCAAAGAAACAATGGCAGAAAACCTCTGAAATTTAACAAGAGACATGAATGTACATTCAAGAATCCCAATGGACCCCAAACAAGATAAACTAGAAGAGAACAACACCCAAACACATAGTATTCAAACTGTTAAATGCCAAGGACACGGAGAGAGTTCTGAAAGTTATAAGAGAAAAGCAACATGTTATGTCCAAGGGAGCCCCAATAAAATTAAGTGCCAATTCTCATCAGAAATCACGGAGGCAAAAAGGCAGAGTGATGAAAAATTAAAAGTGCTAAATGAAAATAACTGCCAAGCAAGAATTTTATATCCAATGAAAATGTCTTTCAAAGATGATGTAGAGATTAAGACATTCTCAGATAAACAAAAGCTGAGGGAGTTCTAAACCACTAGACCTGGCTGACAAGCAATGCTAAAAGGAATTCTTCAGACTGAAAACAAAGCACACTAGACAGTGGAACTAAGCAGCATAAAGAAATAACAATATGCAATAAGGCTAACCAAATGGGTAATCAGAAATGCCAATACTTATCTATTAGGTATTTTGTATGTAACTCTGCTTTTTACTTCTTCCGGGATCTAAAACACAAATGCATAAAGAGTAACGATAGGGGAGCAGATGAGACTCAAGCAATTGAGCATCTGCTTCCCACATGGGAGGTCCAGAGTTTGGTTCCTGGAGCCTCCTAAAAAAATAAACAAGCAAACAAATGAAAAAAACCAACTCAGGGGAGCCGATGTGTCTCAATGGTTGAGCACCAGCTTCCCACATATGAGGTCCCAGATTCAATCCCCGGCCCTGGTACCTCAAAAAAAAAAAGTATAATAAGATAAATCTATGGTTTTGGACATACAATGTATAAAGATATAATTTTTAATAAGCACAGCAAAAAGGTAGGAGAACAGAAAGGTGTAGGAACAGTGTTTGTGTATCTTATTGAAGTTAAGTTAGTATCAAATCAAATGATACTGTCATATTTGTTAAATTTAAGGCTGATGTTAAATTTAAGGCTGATGGTAACCAAAAGAAAAATATTTGAATAACAGATATCGCAGGAAATGAGAAGAGCCTCAAAATGGTACACAACTAAAAAATCAAATAAATATGACAGTAGACATTAATGGAAGAACTGACGCAAAAAAAAAAAACAGTAGAAAACTTACAAAGATCAAATATGAAAATGGCAGAAGAAAGCCCTGCATTATGAATAGTTATTATAAATGTAAGTGGATTAAACGCTACAGTTAAAAGGCAGAGACTGGCAGAAAGGATAAAAAAGCCTGACTCAATTATGTGCTGTTTACCACAGATTCATCTTAAGTTTAAATATATAAGAAGGTTGAAAGTGAAAGGATGGGAGAAAAAATATTCTACATAAACAATAAGCAAAAGCTGGGGTAATTATACTAATATCAGATAAAAGAGACTTTAGTACAAAAATTTTTACAAGGGACAAAGAAGGACACAATACACTGATAAAGGGGTCAGTGCAATGAGAAGACAGAAAACTACAAAACATATGAAGGAAATATTGACAGATTAGAGTGGAAAAACAGACAGTTCTATCTTGATAGTAGGAAACTTCAATTCACCACTTTCAATAATGAAAAAAAAAAAAATCTCAACAGAATATCACTAAGGAAATGGAAGACCTGAATGATACTATAAACTAACTAGACCTAACAGACATATATAGAACACTTCATCCAAAAGTAGCAGAATACAAATTCTTCTCTAGTGCAGATGCATCATTCTCTAGGATGGGCCATATATTAGGTCACAAACAAGTCTCAATAAATTTAAAAAAATATTGAAATCATACACTGTATCTTCTCTGACCACAATAGAATGAAGCAAGGAAACAATAACAGAGGAAACACTGGAAAATTCAGTCATAAACAAACCAATGAGTCAAAGAAAAAAAAATCACAATGGAATTTAGGAAATATCTTGAGGTGAATAAAAACAAAAACACGACTTACCAAAACTTATGGGATAAGCAAAGAAAGTGCTGAAGGGAAATTTGTATCTCTAAATGCATACATTAAAAAAGAAGAAAGACAACAAATCAAACACTTAACCTCACAACTAGAAGAAGTAGAAAAAAGAGAAAATTTAACCCAAAAGGAGCAGAAAATAAGATATAACAAAGATTAGAGAAGAGATAAATGAAATAGAGAATAAAAAAAAGAGACAATCAATGAAACCAAATGTTGGTTTTCTGAAAAAAAATAATAAAATTGACAAACCTATAGCTAGACTGACAAAGAAGAAGATGCATATAATGATCAGAAATAAAAGACATAACATTACTACCTAACCCACAGAAATAAAAAGGATTACAAAAGGTTACTATGAACAATGATACACCAACAAATTAGATAACCTAGGAAAAATGGACAAATTCCTAGAAACACACAAACAACCTAGATTGACTCAAGAAGAAATAAAAGATCTCAACAAACCAATAATTAGTAAAGAGAATGAATCAGTAAACAAAAATTTCCCAACAAAGAAAAGTTCAGGACCAAATGGCTTCACTGGTAAATAATTCCAAACATTCCAAGCAGAAACAACACCCAATCCTGCTCAAACTCCTTCAAGAAATTGAAGAGGAGAGAACATTTCCTAACTCCATCTATGAGGTCAGCAAAACCCTAATAATAGCAAAGCCAGATAGATACCACAGATAAGGAAATGAATATGCATGCAAAAACCCAACAAAATACTTGCAAACAATCTAACAGCATGTTAAAATAATTATACACTTCAATGAAGCAGTATTTATCCCAGTTATGTGGGCTGGTTCAATATAAGAAAATCGATTAATGCAATATACCACATAAACAGAACGAAGGGAAAAAATACATCATTACCTCAACTGATACAGAAAAGGCATCTGAAAAAAACTAGGACCCCTTCTTGGCAAAAATACTCAGAAAACCAGAATAGAAGGAAATTTCTTCATCACAATAAAGAGCATATACACAAAACCCACAGTTAATATCACACACAATGGTAAATACTGAATTTTTCCCTGTAAGATCAGGAATAGGATAAGGATGCCTACCGTCACCCCTCTCCCCGCACTGGCTTGGCCCAGAGCTGGCCCACACTCCCAGTGCAAGTTGCTGGTCCCAGTTTCAGGGGCAAAAGGGTAACATTTGTATATATACTGGGAGCACGTATGTCTGGCTCTGGTGGTGGCTAGAAACTTAGTGTACCAGAACTTACCCTGCATGTAGAAGGTGGCTCACAGTGGTCTCCTAGAGAACACTGTGGGAGAAGAGACAATTGGCTCCTTGTGCAAAGGATTACTGGCACAGAGCAGTGCCCAGGACCATGAGGAAACTGTTGCCAGGGGAGACAGGACATTCATATCCAAGTAAAAGGGGGAATTCCTAGGGCCAAACAGGCATGCCCAAGACAAGACACATGCACAGAAAGGATCACTGAGACCCTGTAGCTATTCTCTAAACTCTTTGTATGGGTTAGCTTTGAAGAAAAGCACTCACACAAGTCAATCTGCAAAGACTGGGGAAAGGGGTATTCTTGTTTTCCCTCATTTTTGTTGTTGATGTTACTTCCTGGAATTCAAGAAAAAGCTCTGTCATAACACTAGCTGGATACAAGCTAGTAGAACTAACACCTCAGAGTTTAAATTTCAGCAATAACACATTAAAATATCAAATAATCGAGATTTCAACAAAAGATTATAAAACATATCCAATAAATCAGAAAAGCAATGGTCCAGGCACAGGTGAAGATTAAAACATTTAAAAATCATCATTGAAGAGGAACAGACCTGGGACATTCCATAAAAATATATTTTTAAAATGTTCATAAATATGACCAAAGAGCTAAAGGAAAACATGGACAAAGAACCAAAGGAAATCAGGAAAACGATAGATGAACAAAAGGAGAAAATCAAGAGAGATATGGAAATTATGAAAAGGAATCAAACAGAACTGAAGACCACAAAAATAGGAACTAAAAAGTCTACAGAGGGAAGTGGATGTGGCTTAAGCAAGTGGGCTCCCGCCTACCACATGGGAGGTCCCTGGTTCAGTTCCCAGTGCCCCCTAAAGAAGACAGCAAGCTTGCACGACAGGCAGGCATGGCAAGCTGATGCAACAAGATGACACAACAAGAGACACAAGAAGAAAAGCATAATGAGACAGACAACAAAGCAGGGAAAGGAGGTGGTTCAAGTGATTAGGCACCTCCTTCCTACATGGGAGGTCCTGGGTTTGGTTCCTGGTGCCTCCTAAAGAAACAATGAAGACGAAAAGACACAGCATTGCAAACAATGAGGAGGTGGGGAGAAATAAATTAATTTAATTTAATTTTTTTAAAAAAGTCTATAGAGGGGTTGAATAGCAGATTGGACCTGGCAGAAGAATTAAAGGAGTTGAAGAAAAGATAACTGAAATCATCCAATTTGAGGAGAGGAAAGAAGAAAGAAGAAAAGTGAAGAAAGCATAACAATATACGCATTGTGGGAATCCCAGAAGAAAGACAGAAAGAAGCAGAGAGAATAATTTTTAAAAATATGGCTGAAAACTTTCCAAATTTAACAAAAAGACTATATACACATCCAAAATGCTCAGTGAACTCCAAACAAGATAAAGCCAAAGAGATCAATGCTGTGCCATGTTAGAATCAAAATGTCAAATGACAAAGATAGAGAATTCTGAAAGCTGCAAGAGAGAAGCAATGTGTTCAGTAAAAGGCGTCTCAATAAGATTAATTTCTTATTAATTTCTCATCAGAAATCATGGGGGTAAGAAGGCAGTGGGAAGACATATTTAAAGTGATGAAAGCAAAAAATTGACAACCAAGAATTCTGTACTAGCAAAACTGTCTTTCCAAAATGAGTGAGGTAAAGGATTGTGGAAGACGGCATGCTAAGGAGCTCCAGAAATTGGTCCTTCCACCAAAACAACTATTGAACTGGCAGGAATTGTCTGAATCAACTACTTTCACCAGAAGTCAGCCCCAGAATGCCACAGTCTTTGGGAAGAAAGCATCACCCTGATGACTCCTTGATGTGAACTTTCTGTTAGACTCAAAACTGTAAGATAATAAATTCCATTATTTAAGCCAAACCATTGCACAGTACTTGCTTGAGCAGCCTAGAAAACTAAAACACCAGGGAAATTAGGAACTATTTTGAGACAAACGAAAAAAACACAATATACCAAAACTTATGGGATACAGCAAAGACTGTACTCAGAGGGAAATTTATAGCACTATATGCCTACATTGAAATGAAGAAAGATCACAAATCATTAATTTAACATCATACCTAAAGAAACGAGAAGGCAAACTAAACCCAAAATTATTAGAAGGAAGGAAACAGTAAAGATTAAACCTGAGATAAATGAAGTAGAGAATAGAAAAACAATAGAGAGAATTAACAAAAACAAAAGTTGGTTTTTCTAAAAGATCAATAACATCAACAAACCTTTAGACAAACTGAGAAAGAGAGATAAGATACAAATAACTAAAATCAGAAATGAAAATAGGACATCACTACCAACCTTAGAGAAACAAGAAGGATTATAAGGGTACCCTAAGAACAATTATATGCCAACAAATGAGAAAAATCTCGATGAGATTAACAAATTCCTAAAAACATACAAATTACCTAATCTAATGCAAGAAGAAAAAGAAAACTCCATAGACTTATAACAAGTAAAGGGACTGAATCAGTAATCAAAAACCTCTTTAACAAAGTAAAGTCCAGGCCATATGGTTTCACTGATGGATTCTACCAAACATTTAAAGAAGGTTTAACACCAATCCTTCTCAAACTCTTAAAAAAAAAAAACTCCTAAAACCCAGAAGATTACTTCCTAATTCATTCTATGAGGTCAGAATTACCCTGATACCAAAGCCAGATAAAGAGAGGACAAAAAAAAAAAAAAAAGAAAGAAAGAAATTTACAGGTCAATATCCCTTTTGAATATAAATGCAAAAATCCTCAATAAAATATTGGCATACAAAATGCAACAGTACATTTAAAAGGATCATAAACCATGCCCAATTGGGATTTATTCCAGGAATACAAGGATGGTCCAACATAAGAAAAATCAATCAATGTAATACACTGCATTAACAGAATGAGGGAGAAAAAAAACATGATCATCTTAGTTGACACAGACAAGGCATGTGATAAAATCCAATACTCTTTCATGATAAAAAAAAAAAAAAAAAAACACTCAGAAAACTAAGAATAGAAGGAAACTGATAAAGACTATTTATGAAGAAACGCACAGCAAATACCATTACTCAATGGAAAAGACAGAAAACTTTCCCCATAAGTTCAAGAACAAAATAAGGATGCCCACTGTCACCACTCTCATTCAACAATGCATTGGAATTTCTAGCCAGAGCAATCAGGCAAAAGAAAGAAAGAAAAGGCATTCAAATTAGAAAGAAAGAAGTCAAATTATCCCTATTTGCAGATGACATGATCCTTTATATAAAAAAATCGCAAAGATTCACCAGAAAGCTACTAGAATAACAAATTCAACAAAATTGAAGGATAGAAGATAAACACACAGAAGTCAGTTGGGTTTCTATACACCAATAATGAACAATCTGAAAAGTTAACCAAGAAAAGAATTTCATTTAAAATAGCATCTAAAAGAATAAAATACCTAGTAATAAATATAAACAAGGAAGGAAAAAATTGTACATTGAAAACTACAAAACATTGCTGAAAGAAATTAAAGACCTAAATAAATGGAAAGACATTCCATGTTCATGGATTGGAAGACTTAATATTGTTAATATGTCAATTCGGCCTAAAGCAGTCTACAAATCTAATGCAATCCTATCATAATTCCAGAGACCTTTTCTGCTGAAATGGAAAAGATGATCCTCAAATTCATATGGAATTGCAAAGGGTTCCCAAATAGCCAAAACAATCTTCAAAAAATAACAAAGCTGAAAGACTCGCACTTCCTGATTTCAAAACTTATTACAAAGCAACAATAATTAAAATATTGTGGTACTGGCATATGGATAGACATTTAGACCAAAATGGAATAGAATTCAAAGTCCAGAGTCAGTTGATTTTTGACAAGGGTGCCAATTCCATACAAAAGGTAAAAAATAGTCTCTTCAACAAATCATGTCCATTTCAACAAGTGGAAATCACCATGAAAAGAATGAATATAGACCACAACCTCTCACCATATACAAAAATTAAGCCAAAATGGATCAAAGACCTAAATATAAGAACCAAAACTATAAAATTCCTAGAAGAAAACATAGGGAATCATCTTCAGAAACTTGTGTTAGGCAATGGCTTCTTTGACTTTACACCAAAAGAATGAGCAACAAAAGTAAAAATAGATGAATGGGGGTTCATCAGAATTAAAAACTTTTGTTCATCAAAGCACATTAGCAAGAAAGTGAAAATACAACCTATAGAATTGGAGAAAATATTTGGAAACCACATACTGATAAGGGTTTAATATCTTACAGTTCAACAACTAAAAGACAAACAACCCACTTTAAAAATAGGCAAAATGGGAGCCAATGTGGTTCAGTGGTTTGAGTGCTGGCTTCCCACATACGAGGCCCCAGGTTCAATCCCTGGTCCTGGTGCCTTAAAATTTAAAAAGATTAAAAATGGGCGAAAGACTTGAATAGACATTTTCTTCAAAGAAGATATACAAATGGCCAATAAGCACATGAAAAAATGTGCAACATCACTAGAAATTAAGAAAATGCTAATCAAAATCACAATGACACCACTGCACAGTCACTAGAATTATTCCTATTAAAAATTGGAAAATAATTTTGGGAAAGGTTGTGGAGAAATAGGAATATTTGTTCATTTTTTATGGGAATGTAAATGGTATGGCCGCTGTAGAAAATAGTTTCATGATTCCTCAGAATATTAAGTATAGAATTACCATATGACTTGGCAATCCGTCTTCTAGGTATAGAACTGAAAGCAGGCACTTGAACAGATATGTACACATTGATATTCACAGTGGCATTATTCACAATTGCCAAAAGGTTGAAGCAACCCAACTGTACATCAGCAGATGAATGGACAATCAAAATGTGGTATACACATTCAATGAAATATTATTTAGCCACAAAAAGGAATGAAGTTTTGATACATGCTACAACATAGGTGAAGCCTGAAGACAGCATGTTGCGTGGAAAAAAAAACAAACAAAAAACAGACACAAAAAGACAAAGATTATATGATCTCACTCATATGAAATTAGAATATGCAAATTCATAGGATAAGAAACTAGAATATAGGTTAAAAGGGGCCGTATGGGGTAGAGAATGGGGCATTAATACTTAATTGGTACAGGGTTTCTGTTTGGGGTAATGAAAAAGTTTTGGTACTGGATGTTGCACAACATTGTGAATGTAATTAACACCATTGACCTGTATATTTCAACATGATTAAAATGGGAAATTTTAGGTTGTGTATATGTTAACAGAATAAATATTTTCAAAACCCATAGAACAGGGGCAGATGTGGCTCAGATGGTTGGGCGTCCGTCTGCCATATGGAGGGGCCTGGGTTCAATCTCTGGGACCTCCCAGGAGAATAGGAAGTGTATGTATGGAGGGCGCATGGGCTGCTGGGTTCTGTGTGCTGGTGGGCCACCGGGCCCTGGGAGCCATGCAGCAGGATGGTGGCATGGCAGGGGAGAGACGCAGGGGGGAGACAAGACGGGATGCTCCAAAGGCTCCAAGGGCCGGGAGCCGGGGTGGCGCGGGTGGCAGGGCACCTCTCTCCTACATTGGAGGTCTCCGGGATCGAATCCTGGTGTGGACTTGGGGAGGAGGATGGGGGGAGATGGCAAGGGGCAGACACGGAGAGCTGCCCAGTGGGTGGACACGGAGCAGCGGGTGGGGAAGGGGGGGTTTGGAATGGACAGAGTAAATAAACAAATCTTTAAAAATAAATAAATAAATAAATAAATAAATAAAATTAAAAATTAAAAAAAAAAATGCTAAAATAAAAAAAAATTAAAAAAAATAAAAAACCCATAGAACTGTAAAACACAAAGAGAGAACCCTAAAGTAAACTATGGACTATAGTTAATAGTATAAATATAATAATATTGTGTCATCAATTTTAACAAAATTACCATATTAATACAAAGTATTAATAACAGGAAAAACTGTGTATGTGGACAGGGGCATATGGGAACCCTGTACTTTGTGTGACTTTTCTGTAAACCTACAATTTCTTTAATAAGATTTTTTTTTTTTTTTTGCCTTTAAATATTTATTATTTATAAAAGCAGAGATAAGTTTTTTTTTTTTTTGCTTACAAAAATGTTATTTATATATATATATATATACATATATTTTAAGAGGTGCTTAGATTACCCAAAATATTACATAGAACCCACTGGGATTCCCATGTTGCCCACCTCCCACACCTCCCACCACATCCCACACAAACATCTCCCACAGTGTGGCCCACCACCCTCAATGAACTTACACATCCTGGAGCCTTGCCACCAACCATAAACCACAGTTCACACTGTAGACCACACTCTCTCCCACTCAGTTCTGAGTGGTGTGTGCTGATTTAAAATGGCCTACATCCGTTGCCACAACAGTACTCAGGACAACCTCCAACTCCCAAAGAAGCCCCTGTATTTCAACTGCTCATCCCCTCCCTACCCCAAAAGTGTCAGGCAGGATCATCCCATCCACCATATCCATGGGATATAAGCCCTCTCTCACTTGGAGTTGGAGTGGACATCACCATCCCAGTCCCCTCAGGATTGGGGGAAGAACTATAATAAGATTTTTTAAATTAAAATAATTTAAAAAATTTTAAGAGGTCTACAAGTGATTATGATCTGTACTTATTATATGGCAATTACTGTTTCAACTCAATATTCACTTCATAGCCTTGCAGAAAAGTCTCAAAACACATATATTTTTGGCAGAGAAGTATAAATAAATGTGGAATTTTTTAAATGTCCCAAAATTCTTTAATATTCCTCTCTTAAGAGGTGGAGACTACTCCCCTTTCCCTTGAGTATGGACTTTCAACAAATAAAAAATAGCAGGAGTAATGGTATGCAACTTTGGATAATTAGTTTATAACTAGTTTATAAGTAGTTTATAAATCACCTTTTATAAAGGTGAGTAGAGCTTCATGCTTGCTCTTTTTCCTTCTCTCTTAGATGACTTCGTCTGGAAGAAGCCAGCTGCCACATCATGGGAACAATTAAGGCTGCCCTATAGAGAGACCCAGATGGCAAGGACTGAGGTCTTCTGCCAACAACTAGTGATGAACTGAGGCCTCTTGCTAATAGCCACGTGAGTGAACTTTCTTGGAAGCAGATTGTCCAGCCCTATAAAACCTTCAGATGACTGCAGACCCTGCTGACAACTTAACTATAACCTCATGAGAAACAAGGAACTAGAACCACTCAGCTAAGATACTTCCAAATTCTTGTCTCTCAGAAACTATGTGAAATAATAAATGCTTTACACTGGAATAATTAATTATATAGCAATAGATACATAATATAGTGAGCATGGAAGATGCCTAGCCTTAATAAAGCAACCTAATCACTGTTTCTACAGGATCACATGGGGAAAACAATGGTGCCAAGAAAAAAAAAAAATCTAAGCCCAAAGTTTCCTGGATCACATGGAGTATTTTCAACTCTGGTGCCAATTAATAGTCGAGATTTTAGAAGAGAAATAAAAACATAAGAAATGAGTAATTGTTCATAGAGCTACTATATCATTTAGCTTACTAAGCATGCTTAAGACACTGGAATAGTGTTCTCTGGGAAATGTCAAATAAATCTATAGAGGATAAACCTGGATTCACAGGATGACCAACAATGTCAAAATAACAGTCTAGTATTCATTTAAAAAAAATATTTAGAAAGAGGATCAAGAATACTTAAGTACTTGAAATGCTTCGTTCATGCTTTTAAAAGCATTATTTTAACAAAGCAACATGGCTCAGAGTACAAATCTCTTAACTTTCAAGTTCAATTGCTAAACTGCTCAAAGCAAATATTAAAGACATAATGGAGAAAAAAGATTGCCATAAAACTGGAGGTCCACATTTTCAAATACGTAAAATCACTTTTCAAAATACAGATCAATTATTTTTTTTTAAATGGTTAGCTTAAAAGAAGCAGATCAAATTGAGCCAAAATACATCTGCAAAGAACAAGGTATACCAAAAGAGCTTCATTTCTTTCATAATAGGTTTGCTGAACTCCTATGTGTGGAATTATAATTGCTTAAACAACCATTCTCAAAGAACACTGAACTAAGGCCTCTTGTGGCATACCACAATGCCTATTCATTGACCCCAGTTCCTCAAATTAATAAATTGAGAGAATTTATTAATATACTAGATAATTAGAACTGAAAAAAAGTTAAGCCAAAACAATGGGCCAAATCTGATTACAACATGAAATTTAAAAGAAATAGAATGTCTTAAGCTCAAAAAAATTCAAAACAACAGATATAAGACAGGGAGTATTAGTTTAACAAAATCACATATTAAAAAATATATGAATCAGTTAGTTAATGTAGTTGGCAAAGAGCTATATTGATCACAGACTGAATTAAGGTAAGTAAAGAGGAGAGTTTAGGCTGATAGGCCTACTCTATCTTAAGGAGTCACTAAGAGATTAATTATCAGGACCGGACACCACGTTTTTTTAAGAAGGACAAACTAGAACATAACCAGGTAAGGGGGATCAGGGCAGGAGGGTACTGGATACTATGGCATATTAAATAGGAATAGCTGAAGTAATACAAATGGTTGGCCCAGAAAATGAAAAACTTAAATGAGAAACCACAACTATCTTCATATACCTGAAGGTCTGTCAGGCATAAATAGGTACTAAATCTCTTCATTATCATCTGATAAGAAAAAGATAGAAGCTATATAGGTAGTTTTCAGTTCAAAAATATTAAAAAATTAACAATCCAAATTCAAATGAGTGTCACTTACTCACTCATTCACCAAAATCACTAAACATGTTCAAACCCATTATCATTTTGTAGAGTTATTTAAAAGTTATATCATTATTCCACAAATATTTATTGAGACTTACTATGAACCTCTGAAGAAACAGAGATGTATAAAACAGACAAGGTTTCTACCTTCATGTAGTTTACATACTAACAGATGAGACAGGTGGTAAAGAGAATAAAAAACATATGATGTTAGATAATGAAAGCACAAGAAAAAATAATAAAGTAACACAAAGAGAGAGTGAGAAAAATGTGCAATTTTACTAAGGTGATCAGAGAAGACCTCTATGAAGGCAATATCTAAGGAGAGACTTAACTGAAGCAAAGCAGTGGGCCAGATGTGGGGAGAACATTCCAGGCATAGGAAAAGAACAAAATCAAAGGCCCAAAGGTAGGAATGTGCCAGCACATATGAGGAACAGCAAGGAGACAGATGTAGCTAGAGCACAGTGGACAAAAAGAATGGTAGAAAATGAGATCAAAGGCATCCAGGGACCCAAAAAAGAAAAGGACTTAAACTTTTACTCAAAGTGTAATAGGAAGACATAGCAGTGTTGATAGCAAGGCTGAGTAGTAGATCTATTTCCTCTTTGAAAGAATCAGTCTGATTATTCTATGGAGAACAGACTGCAATAACACAAAAATAGAAGCAGTTAATAGGCTACTGCAATAGTCTAGGAGAGAAATGATGGCTTGGATTAGGAAGGCAACAGTAGGGGAAGACAGATGTGACCAGATTCAGGATTTATTTAGAAGGTAAAGCCAATAGGATCGGCTAATAAACAGAATGTGGGGTGTGAGAATAAAGTCAAGGATGACTTCCTCTTTTGTTGCCAGAACAACTAGTTGAATGGTAGTACCATTTACTGAAAAAGGGACCACTAAAGAAAAAGCAAGTGAAAACGAGGTAGGAGGGGTTGGGATCAAAAGTTGTTCTGTGCATATTCAGCTTTATTCACCAAATGGACATCCAAATGGAGATGTCAAGTATCAGGTTTATGGAAGCCACCAGGGGAGAGGTCAGGACCGGAGATATAAATTAAAGGGTCACTTCAAATAGATATGTAAAAGCATGACAAAATGAGCTAACCTAGGGAGTAAGTGTAGACAGAAGGAAGGTCTAAGGATTGAGGCCTAGGACATTCCATATTTAGTGACCAGTAAGAAGAAGAAAATCCGACCGAGGAAACCAAAGCATTGCAGTTAGTGAGATGTGAAAAAAATTAGCAAAGTGTGGAATATAAGAAGTGGATAGAAGAAAATGTTTAAAGATGGGAGTGATCAAGTATGTCAAATAATGCTGAGATGTTTAGATAAGAGGATAAACCACTCGACATCTAAATCCTTTCCAGTACTGACTTCCTATGATCTTTTATTTTGTCTTTTCTCTAGCTGCTTTTGGGGTTCTGAAACTCAGCTCGGATCACCAATATCCACCAAAATCAACTAACAAATATAAGAATAACTCATTAGTGAAAACGTGAGTCCATACAACTTTAAAAGTATGCTAAATTTTTTCATTTACTAAATGAGTAATCTAGAGCAGTAGTTATTCATATTTTTTCCTTCCTTTATTGATTTCCCTCTGAGGATTTCCCTCTGAGAATCCAAAGGGATATCCTCTCCAGGGGAGGGGGAAAGAAAAACAAAGCATATGTGAATGCATAACACATACACACAATGTACTTCTGTACATAATTATCATGGAGTAACAGACCTCATGAAACTATTCTGGAGATACTAGGTTAAGAATCCCTGATTTTGCATACTAATTATTTATTCTACTATGCTAAAAGGAAGATCCTGATTTTGCATTTGAAATAAAACACATACTCAAATGAACAACTTACAGGTTGTACACAACAACAAAAAAATGTAGTACTTACATTTTAAATTAAACTATACTTCTACCATAAATAACTGTAAGAGTAATAACTTTTTTTAAGTAAACTTACCACTAACATTTTCAGTTAAAATAAGGTGAAAGACCTGAGCAAAGGCATCAACATCTTTATGTAGCCATATATCAGAAAGACAAGCATCCATTTCCTTTATTAACCATGGTTCAAGGCAATTCACATCTTTTTCTGTCTTTTAAAAAAAAAAGCAAAGATTATAAATTACCTAGTAGCTTAACATTTGCTTGCAAAGAATATGATATAACCTTATGATAGTATAGAAAAGGCGATGACATAAAAGTTTCTAATTTCATCACAAGCATTATCACTCACAATATGTCTTTCGTACATTCATATTTTATGAATGAACTTGTCAAGAAAAGACTATATAATCCAGTCACAATATTAAGTAATTGTGCTTCTGATAGAATGCTGCTAAATGTACCTATACACTAGGGGTTCTCTCTCCCAATTGTACATCAGAGAGTGCATCATCACCTGGAGCTTTTTAACACTGATGCCAAGTCCTAAACCAGAGTAACTACATCAGAATCTCTGGTGGTAGGAAGCCAGATTCTATAGTGTTTTAAAAGCTAAGGTGATGCAAATGTGTAGCCAGGCTTAAGGACCACCAATTTACATGATCCAAATGCTGTTCACTGAAACAAATGGGTCTTCCCTATTCTAAGTAACAATTTTTAAATATTGTTGAAAATATTTTTAAAAACTAATGGAATAGTTCACCTGGGTGCATTACAACTTTAAACTGATAGAAAACTGCAAGCATACCTGCAGTTTGAACCTTTCCCTACTCAAAATTAGATTCTTTTTCTAAAAAGAATCTAGAAAGTTGTTCTGAAAAATGTTACAGCCTAAAATAAACTAACAAATATCTTTAAATTATGCAGGACAAAATATAAACTGCTCTTTAAATTACACAATTATCACTCAAAATAGTGTGAAATCACCAAGTTCTTACCAGCTGACTGAAGACAGCATCACCACCATCATCCAATAAATCATATTCTTCGGTCACATTTGGAACAGTTCTCTGTCTCTGAGACTCAGACTTGAAAGTATTCTCTTGAGCTGCGTACCATTCTGTAAGTGTGGTTTGTTGTTTTTCTTCTAAATCAATTATCAAAGAAAGAATTAAGTAGATACATTCTTGGCTTTTTGAAATGTATTCTTTATTTTTAAAAATTGAGTATATCTGGTGACAATTAAAAGTTGATCTTATTTTGAAGTTACTGTTTTTTAAATATATTAATTAGGAGCATTCAAAAAAGTGTGTTATGCTCACCCATGACACGTGAAACCACTTAAAAACTTCTTCTATCCATCTATTAGTAACAAGTTGACTACTAAACTAAGTAATTCTATAATTTAAAGAACATTTTAGCCATATCGTAACTATGTTTAAATAAGAAATTTTCATCTTCAAAAGCTTCAAGATTGAGGAGTTTTATAATTTATGCAATTTCAAATGGAGAATCCAAAACACAAAGAAGTTAAGATATTTGTCCAAAGTCATACAGAGTAAATGAAATAATCAAAGTTTGAAGTTAAATCTTCTAACATGAATAATATAGTTAAAAGTAAGCAAAAGGAATCTAAATCCCAATTCAAAAACCAAGATAGAGTATGTCATGATAAGAATGTATTAATAGCCAAATAACACTAAATTCAAAGTACAGATGTGATCCCATAATATCAACATTTGGAAACCTTGACATTTGTATCAAAGATGGACCTGTTATTGATCAGATGCTACTCTTTCACCCCTTACCCACTACCCAGCCTGGCCCAATGAGCTATGCTATAGACAGCCAGCACATATTCTTCTGCCCCCTTAAAATGGTGGTTAAATCTTCAGATACAGACACACTTGGCCTCCTCAACACTGGCATCCACTTTTAATTCCTCCCCATTGATTATAACTTCTGGCCATAAAACAGAATACAGAACACATCAAAAGGTGCATTTGGGACAATATCCTAATATAATGTATATAAATATATACAAAAGAAAAACAATTTCAAGAGTCCTTCGACATAAGACTGGAATTTTCAAAAGGTCAATAGCAATATTAATTTCTTCTATATTTCTTTGGAAAAAAGCTCACCTCGCTGTTTTTCCTTTTTGTACTTTAACATTTCTTTGTTTGTATATCCAGTAGTTCTTAAAATGTCTTCCAGAAACATTTCTTTTACTTCAAATGGTCTTCCCTGTACTAAACAATAAGAATTAAAAGAAAAAAATAAAAAGTCAATGTGCATCTTAAAGACAATTCACATAGAAACTTGAGAATCCAAAGTTAATGAGCCTGACTGTAAACTCCAAAAGCAATTTCATAGTTCAAGTGACCCTCATGACATTGTCCTAACTTTGATCTTTCTTTTAGACAAGTTTCATTTTCTTGCTTTTTTCCAGTGTTTACTATCTACATATCATGTGTTTGGCATCATGCTAAGCACCAGGAATACAAATGGTAAACAAAAACAGAGCTACCTCCTGCCCTCCTGAAGCTAGCAAGCTAGCAGGGAACATTAATCCAATAATCCACAACAAAAATGTGAACAGAGTTCTGAAAAGTCTATGAGAAAGAAGTACAAGACACCATAATAGCATATAATAGGGGAATTTGACTAGGTCAAGAAAAGCATCCTCATGGATAAAATGAAGATGAAGAGAAGAGGGTAAACAGAATAACTAGGCTATGGGGAAAGGAAAGAGTAGTCAATGAGAAAAAAAGCATGTGCAAAGCCCCTATGATGGAAAGAAGAATGATGTTTCCAAGAAATTAAAAAGCCAACATAACTGGAACATGGTGGATGGAGAGAACAGACAGAGGACTGTAGTTCAAGACAAGGAAGTAGGGCTAGATAAGTCTTAAGGATTTAGGTCTTTATCCTGAGATAAAAGTCATTCCAAGTTTTAAGCTCAGAAGAGTTTTCGACATTATCAGAATTAACACTTCAGAAAATACTACTCTGGCTGCAATGTGGAGAATGGATTTAAAAGAGAGCAAAATAGACGAAGAGAGACCAGGTAGGAGTATTACAATGGTTCAGGTAAAAGATGAGAAAAGCTTGAAGGTAGTGATGACAGTGAAAATGAAAATGAAGCAGATTTTAGAGCTAGTCAGGAGATAAGATCCACAGAACTCAGAATTAAATTGGCTATGGAGAAATGACAAAGAAGAAAGTGTCAATTACAATTTTTGAATATCTGGATTGCAAAACTAGATGGATGATGAGATCATCTCTGTGATAGCAAGGAATGCTGAAAAAGAAACAGGTTGACTGGTAGGAGTCAGGGTTTGGTTTTAGACATGTCAAATGTGAAGTGCTAAGAAGAGCTTTCAATTAGCAGATGGATAGATTTTTATATGCCTGATCATCCAAGAATATTATGAGAAGTTAAGAAGTTTGTGACTTAGGTGACTGGTCAGTTGTGGTGTATTTAACCAAAACAGGCAACACAAGAAAAGAAGGTTTTTGTAGAAAACATTTAAGTATTATGGGGCATATTGGAAGTAAGCTGCTTATAACATCTAAGTCCAATGCTCTGAAGAACAGTCTGAATTGGGAAATGAAGATTTGCGAGTCCTCAGTATAAAAGAAAAGGTAGAAGTGAAGGGCATAATTGAGAACCTCTAGGGAGACTGTGCATTCCAGTGCCTAGCAGAGAGCAGCACATAGTAGGAAAGAAGGGGGGAAGAAATGAAGGAAGGAAGGAAGGGAGGTAGAGTAAGTAGGAAAGAGAAAAGGAAATGGGTCAAGAGAATAATCCTTAAAAAATATTTCAGCACCATGCAAAGAAAGAGAAGCCCATGAAGAAATGCAGGTCAAAGTGCAGAATTAGACTTAGGAGACAGTGTTGCTATAGTGGGATATGGGATCCGAGCATTTCACAAAAAAGGGGTCAACCATGAGAAATACTACAGAAAATTTAAGTAAGATATTTGCCTGGAATCTGATTAGGCTTTACAAGTATATCAGTGTCAAAATAATGTTGTTATGAATAACCCCATACACTGCAGAAATGTGAATTGTTTCAGCCTTTTGAAAAGGAAAATGGTAAAAGTATTTTAAAAAATTAAAAAAGAAAAGAAAAAAAGATATACTCTAATTCAGCAATTTCACTTTCAGGTAGAAATAAGAGGATTAGTATATAAGGATATGCATACAAAAACGTTCATTACAACATTGTTTATACTGAGGAGGATGAGAGAGAGAACCAACCTGAATGTCCAAATATAAAGGAATTATACAAAGCATGGTACATCCATATTATGAAATATTAAAGCAGCTGTTTAAAATTATGAACTAGATCTAGAGCTATTTAATTGGAGGACTGTCCATTACTTATTGTCATATGAATAAAGCAAATTGCAAAATAACATATAAGGCATGTGCCCATTTTTGTAAAACCAATTCTTTTAAAATCCAATATATGTATATATTATTTGCATATGTTTGCATGAGCATGTACAAGGTGAGGAAAGATATATACCAAGTTTTTAACATCAGTACTTTCAGGAAAGTAGAACACAGAATAAAAACATATGGGAACCTATGAACTTTTTCTACATATATCTTTGTATTATTTCATTAAAGTAAACACATACAAGGTTTGCGATTTCTGAAAAGGAACTTAAAACAATATGAAAAATTTAAAGATTAGTGGCAAACGTAGTTTTGGTTAAAGAACAAGGGCAAATGTTAAGTGGCAGCATATTCAGAAGTAAATGGGAAGCAAACAAAGAATTGCAGATTATTCTTTTAAGAAGTCTCGTAATAAAGAAAAGAAGCCATAGGGCAGAATTTAAAGGGAAATACATGATCAAAATAAAGGATATTTCTTTTCAAGACTAGAGGGTTGGATTCATGTCACCATACCAAAGAGCTACAGGGGGGAAAGGAGAGGCTGAAAATATAGAGATGACTATAAAACAGAGAAAAAAGAAACAGATGCCCTCTACTTCAGAACATTCCCCATTTTATATTAGGATAAGCATAAGCACACCCAAAAATGTTCTTTCATAAAAATTCTACAAATTCTACAAATCTGATCATTTAACTTACTATATATCACTGGACAACTTCCAAAATATCTTATAAACAGATTTACATCCAATGCAGCACTAGAAAGAATTAGTTTCAAAGTTGGGTGCTTTTGCAGCAAATCTCTTAACTTTGTAAGTAAAAAATCACTAAATCGATCCCTTTCATGTACTTCATCCTGCAGTAAACAAAAATAAAATCATGGGACAGTTAAACATTATGGATGACTAAATCTTTAAAATAATGGACCTGCTGGTTTTATACTCAATTCAAATTAAATGTGGACAAAGCCAATCAATATTTGTGAAAATTTTGTATTTGGGACAATTCAGAAATAATCATTCATTAATAAATTACTGTGGATAACAAAGTACCACCTTTTTCTCCCCCACAGAACATAACACCATACAAACTACAACAAATTTAAATTAATGGTATCTAATTTAATGTAGTTTTAATGTATACAAAATCTATTTAAATATGGTTCTGATCATACTTTGGTTTGAATGTCAGAGAACTAATTATGTTTCCACCAGCTGCTTTCTGCAAGCTTATAAAACATAATCTAATTCTTTTTTCTGACAGAAGCTGTATAAAAACTTAGAAATTACTTAAGAAGGGGGTAATTCATATACCTATTTCATCAGCGTTAATTTAACAGTTTAACCATGAAGTTATATGACTATAAATTCTACCCCTAAGACCAGGAAATATATGATATTAGAGAGGGAATGGATAATTTTAAGTATAGAAACAAAAGAAAACTTTCACCATTTCTGGAAAACTCTAAGTACATGCATCATTTTCATAGAGTAAAAGCACATTTTTAAAAACTACCTACTTATTTCACCCCATAAAACCTGATGGTAAGAATATATTTTAAATAATATTTATTGCATTAATTCTAGAGAAAAATAACTTGATTATAATAACCTGTCCAAAGAATAAATTAGTTCTCATTTATATCCTAGTCTAAAAATATAATTACTTATTTAAATTTTAATTACTCCTATAAATAAGAAATTTGAGTTATACATGGCAAATTCAGCAATACTCTTACCACAATAACATGTGTCACTGTTGATAATGTACTATCTCCTGCCATCAATGTACGAAGCAATACCCCATTAGTGCAAAATGTCAGAAGTGTCTTTGGAGAAACCCTTTTTAAAAAATCAAAATAAAGTACACAATTACAAATCTTTCAAGTAATTAAATACGATCACATTAAATGCTGGTCTTGCATGTACTTTAATAAATGTTGCTTATATAACAGTATATTGTTGTATATGGCTTATTAGCAAAACTACGTGAAATACAGTTGATCCTAATTATTCATGGACTGCATAACTATGAATTCATGTACTCACTAAAATTTATTTGTAACCCCAAAATCCATACTTGCAGAACTTTCATGGTCATTTGCAAACAGGTGCAGGGTAGCACCTAGTAACCTAATGTGCACGTTCACAACTGAGCTAGAACAAGGCAATCTTCTGACTTCTTGTTTCAGCTCTCATACTATAAATAAGAGTCCTTTTCACAGCATGTTGTACTGCTGGGTTTGAGTTCAATGCTAGTTAATCAACAATATATGTTAAATAAGGTACCTTTATAAAAAACAAGGTTATGTATTGATCATAAGTGACAAAAGTGTTATAACCAAGCTCACAGGAATCTAACCCTGTATTTCCCCTAGAAGCAAGTTAAGTGATTGTTAATTCAGTGTTCTCAGTGACTTTACAGATCTTAACTACTGTGAATGAGAACTGACTATGTATTTTATGCCTGACAATCTCATAAATTTGTTAGTACTAACAGCCTTTTATTAAGTAATGTATTTTGTCATAAAAACCTAAGGAGATTTATAAAGTAAAAGACATTAACGAGGATTGTGAGAGGATTGTGGAGTAGAACCTCCAGGAATTAGTCCCTCTATTACTACTGAACTGACAGGAACTATGTGAATCAACCACTTTGAAACTCTGGAGTCTAGGGCAACACTGTGCAGCATCCAAGGAGGAGTGGAGAGAGGAGGCTAGTAAATTGCAATGAAGGCCAGTGAGTTTCACCTTCCCTGAAGAAGCTACCATCCTTTTCCCCAGCCCCATGATGAGCAGAAGTGGGGACTGGAGCTCCAGCTCCTGACTCAGCTTGCTGGTGGCAGGGTGGGATAAAAAGAACTAGTCCTCCAAACTTCAGAAATGCATGATCCCATCCCAGATCTCTACCTTTGATCAGCTACTTCATATTGCAAGGGCCACTCTGAGGGCTACCACTGTTCCAAATCCCCTGGAGCAAAGGCAGGAGAGGATTTTTGTGTTTTGTTTTTTTTAAATAAAAACTCACTTTATTTGAACATTTTAACTGGAGGGAAGGGATGGGTGAATGTGTACTATAACCAGAGGAAAAATACTCCATGTCAAATTTTAAAAGATAATGGGAGACTAACCTAAAAGAAATTTATTTCTAAACTAGCTATCAAGTGAAAAGAAAAGAATGTTACTATGACAACATGTTAAGCTATGTCTGTATACATAAGCCTAAAAAATCCAACAAAATCTGTTCTTTGATTCTAATAAAGTATGGAAAAAGGAATGGATTTACATAGGATTTCTAGAGATGCCAATCACAAGTTTTCCAATACCAGAACTGTCTCCAAAGTCTGAAAAGAGAAGTTTAATAAAAAGGAGAAAAGTAACGTCAAATAGTTCGAAAAATGTGTAATTTAAACGTTGGATCAACACTGGCTTGTATTTCAAATGGTGACAAATGCTAACCTAAAGTTTTCATGAATTCAGTTGTCAACAGTATAACCTATCTTACATTTCTCCTCACTTAAGGGTATTAAAGCTTTTTATGAATCTAGAACACAATTTTCTTAGAGTAAACAGGCTTAATGATTATAAGAGACTTTTATATATATACATATACACATTTTTAATATCACAAAACAGCAATTTACAACTATCTACACAAGCAATTTTCCCTACATTTTTAGGAAGCTGTAACAATGAGCATTATTCTATAGAAGGAAATTTTATGTTGAATACAAACTCTTGAAAGACAGTATCTTCCTCAAAACAAAGAAAAACAATGGGAGGGCTGCATTAACTGGGCAAGTACTGAATTAAAAGACCTCCAAAATACTTAGAAGCTTCTGGAGCCCTTGCTGCCGCCTCTCCCACCTCTTCCGTAACAAAGAGTAGAGCCAGCTTCCACTCCCATTATGGGTCCCTGGCCTGTTCCAGAGGGAGAAGAGTGGGCCTTGAGTGCACACGAAGGTGCATGTATGTCAGTGTCAATCTACTGGGCAGAAGTCTAGAGACTGAGCTGGGGAACTTGTCAGGCTCCTTTTCCCAGAGTTTATCCTAAGAGCAGAGAAGTAGCTTGCAGACGATTGAGGCAGTGTGAGAAACAATTGGGTTGAAATGCCCTGGGTGAAAGGACTACCTGAATTATGTCACTCAAAAGAGAAACCAGGAGAACTAGGAGGTCTGATCCAAAGAAAGTTCACTCAAACTCTTATGGACAGTAAACAGGGAATTCCTGGATCCCAGGAAAAGCAGCAGGCTCCCCAGCTCTGTCTCTAAGCACATTCAGATAATACAGAGAGGACCCAGGCTGATCTTGATAGTAAGCTCTGAAGGAAACCACCAACCAAAGAAGACCCAGTTGCAAAGAGAGTGAAAGTGTTTTATGCCTTGGTTTGCTTGTTTTGATTAGCTCCCAGCATTGAAGAACATCTCTATCATATCACTAGCTGGATATAAACTTAAGGGACAGCCTAGGGACTAAATCCCAGAATTAACACTCTAAAATATTAAAATGTACAGTTTGCAACAAAAGATTACAAGACAAACAGAAAATGGCCCATCCAAATAAACAAGATAAAAATCCAGAAATCATGAAGAAAGTAGACAAGACTTTAGACTTACAGAACAGAGACTTTCAAATAATAATCCTCAATATGCCCAAGAAGATAAGGAAAATACAGAAAAAGAACTAAAGGACATGTGGAAAACAATAATGAACAATATGGGAATCTCTTCACAGAAATATTGGATTTGAAGAACACAATAACTGAAATGAAAATTTCTCTAGACAGTTTCAACAGCAGACTGGAGGTGGGAGAAGAAATAATCCGTGATCTTGAAGACAAGACAAATGAACTGATTCAGGTTGAGAAGCAGAAAGATAAAGGTATAAAAAAGAACAAACAGAGCCTAAGAAACCTATGGGACACCATCAAGCATACCAATATACACATTATGGGAGTCCAGAAGGAGAAGAAAGAGAGAAAGGGGCAAAAGGAAAATTCAAAAAATAATGGCAAAAAACTTCCCAAATTTAAGATATGAATATGCACATTCAAGAAGCCCGAGGAATCCTAAACAGGAAAAATTCAAAGAGAATCACGCCCAGACACAAAGTAATCAAAATGTCCAAAGCCAAGGACCAGGAAAGAGCTCTGAAAGCTGCAAGAGAAAAGCAATGAGTTATGTACAAGGAAATCCCAATAAAATTAAGTGCTGTTTTCTCATCAGAAACCATGGAGTCAAGAAAGCAGGGGTACAGAATATTTAAACTGCTGAAAGAAAACTATTGAAAACCAAGAATTTTATATCCAGAAAGACTTTCTTTCAAATATGTGGGAGAGATTAATACATTTCTAGAAAAACAAAAGCTGAGGGAATTTGTCACCATTAGACCTACCCTACAAGCAATGCTAAAGGAAGGTCTTCAGACTGAACAGACTAGAGAATGAATCAAAGCAGCATAAAGAAATTCAAGAAAAAAATTCCATTAACAAGAGCATAAAAAGGAATCAAATATCTAGGAATATATCTAACCAAGGATGTAAATGACTTTTACACAGAAAACTATAAAACATTACTAAAAGAAATCAAATACAATCTAAATAAATGGAAGGATATTCTGTGTTCATGGATTGAAAAATGTCAATCGTACCAAAAACAACTTTTATATTCAACACAATCCCAACCAAAATTCCAACAACCTTCTTTGAAGAAATGGAAAAGTCAATCACCAAATTTAAATGGAGGGGGGTAAGGGGCCCTAAATAGCTAAAACCATTTTGAAAAATAAGAAGTTGGAAGATTCACATTTCCTGATCTTCAGACTTATTACAAATCCACAGTAATCAAAACAGCATGGAATACAGTGATATAAGGAAAAAAGAATAATTTTTTTAAAAAAGGAATATTTTTTTGTTTTTTTTCCCATTTTTTTGAGTGTCCCAATCTACTAATTATATTTTTAGTATTTTTTTTTCTTCTTCTGAGTTTCCTTGTACTTATCTCTTGCATTTAAGCTTATCATTATTATTTCTTTTTCCTATTAATTTTATTTGATTATTATATGGGCTTCATGTTCAAGGAAGGTTTGGGTCACAGAAGAGTTACAATGGGGGCTGCAGAGGAGCATTGTGGGGGGAGTCTGGGATGGGGGATTCATGGGAGTAAGATCATCTGAATATACATGAAAGATATATAAAATTGTTCAAATGATCAAGGGATGGGGCATGGTCACAGTGGGTAGACAATCACTCAATAAATGAGAGAATCTTAATTCCCAGCCTGGAGAGCTCTGCCACACTCTCCAAGGGAGCAGCATCAGTCCCCTGAGTGCAGGGGCAGTGTCTGGCAAAAGAGGATGGCCCACTGATGGGTTCTTGTTATTGATGACTAGCCTTATGAGTCTTTGCTCTTGTAATTGAAACTTAGCCTACTATTATGGAGTGCCTAAGGGTTGCCACCTGAAGCCTCCTTGTTGCTCAAATGTGGCCTCTCTCTAAGCCAAACTCAGCATATGAATGCATTACCTTCCAGGTATATAATCAAAAGCAGGAACTCGAACAGATATTTGCACACTGATTTTCATAGCAGCATTATTCACAATTGCCAAGAGATGGAAGCAACCTGAGTGTCCATCAACCAATGAATGAATAAATAAAATGTGGTATATACATACAATGGAATATTATTCAGTTATAAGGAATGAAGTTCTGATACATGTGACAAAATTAATTAGAGAGTTTCTATTTCGGTTGATCATAAAGATTTTGTTTTTGTTTTTTTTAATTTATTTTTTATTGTGGGTAAAAATAAAAATTTTCACAATACATACCAATATTTGTAAAATGATATATAAATATATATGCATATATGTGCATTTGCTTACAAAAATGTTATTTATATATATATAAATATATTTTAAGAGGTGCTTAGATTACCTAAAATATTACACGGAACCCACTGGGATTCCCATGTTGCCCACCTCCCACACCTCCCACCACATCCCACACAAACATCTCCCACAAGTGTGGCCCAACATCCTCAATGGACTTACACATCCTGGAGCCTTGCCACCAACCATAGACCACAGTTGGTAATGGATAGTGGTGATGGTAGCATGACATTGTGAATGTAATTAACAGTACTAAATAATATATTTGAATGTAGTTAAAAGAGGGACATTTTAAATTGTATATATGTTACTAGAATAAAAATAAAAATAAAAAAACAAACATAGGACTGTGCAACACAAACAGTATCCTATTGTAAACAATGGATTATAGTTAATAATAGTTATTAAAATGTTTTTTCATGAATTGAAACAAATGTACCATACTAATGCCAAGTGTTAATAATAGGGTGGTGTGTGGGATATCAATTTTTTTAATGATTTTTCTGTAAACATACAACTTCTCTAACGATTAAAAAAAACAAAGGCCTTAAGTACTGTATGCTTGTGGGGGGTGGGGGGAATCCCATTATAAATGAGATAAAACTTTTTGAAAATTTCTGTGAATCAGAGGACTCTCATAGTGAGACTCTCAATGGTGATGTCCAACCTACTGTGAGCACAAAGAAATAGCACAACTTATAAAGAAGGTGTTACTAGTACTACTAACAAATTCAGTCGCTAACATTTATTGAATGCTCTAGATGTTTTTGACTCATTTTATACATGAGGAAATTCAGGTTCAAAGAGGTGAGCTAACTTATTCTTGATCATGAAACAATGATATGGGATTTGTATCTATGCCTCAAGCTCTTAATTAGCCATTTCCCCAAATACTCAAATATTCAACCACTAGTGATGGTCAGATCTCCAACTGCAAATTTAATTGGGTAACAGATCAGAAGTCATTCTTAATAGACCTACGCCAAGACACATATTATTCAGAATGTCAAATGTAAAAGATAAAGAGAAAATTCTCAGAGCAGCAAGGGAGAAGCAAATGATCACGTACAAAGGACGTCCAGTAAGACTTAGTGCAGATTTCTCTTCAGAAACCATGGAGGCGAGAAGACAGTGGTATGATACAATTAGAAAACTGAAAGAGAAAAACTGCCAGCCGAGAATTCTTTATCCAGCAAAACTGTCCTTCATATATGAGGGTGAATATAAAGTATTCACAAACAAACAGAAACTAAGAGAGTTTGCAAAAAAGAATCCACCTTTGCAGGAAATATTAAAGGAAGCCTTAGAACCTGAAAGAAAAAGACAGCAGAGAGAGGCTTGGAGGAGAGTATAGAAGAAAGAAAAGAAGAAAGGATAACCAAAAGAGTAAAAAGAAAGACAAAAATAAGATGACATATGAAAACCAAAGAATAAAATGGAGGAAATAAATAGTGCATTTTCAGTAATATCATTGAATGTGAATGGATTAAATTCCCCAATCAAAAGATACAGGCTGACAGAATGGATAAAAAAACATGAGCCATCCATATGCTGCTTAAAAGAAACTCACCTCAGACACAAGGATACAAGCCGGCTGAAAGTAAAAGGTTGGAAAAAGATACTCCATGCGAATAGTAAACAGAAAAGAGCAGGGGTAGCTATACTAATATCAGACAAAACAGACTTCAAATGCAAAAAAGTGATAAGAGATGCGGAAGGCCATTATATATTAATAAAAGGGACAATCCTCCAGGAAGATATAACTGATAAATATCTACGCACCTAACCAGGGTGCCCCAAAATACATGAGACAAACTCTGGCAAAACTGAAGGGAGAAATAGACATTTCTACAATAATAGTTGGAGACTTCAACACCTGTGGCAGTTTGATGTAATTATGAATTACAAAAATGTAATTGAGGGAAGCGGCTGTGGCTCAATCAGTAGGGCTCCCGTTTACCATATGGGAGGCCCCGGGTTCGGTTCCCGGGGCCTCCTGGTGAAGGCAAGCCAGCCCGCACTGCGTGGTTAGCTGACCCAGCGAGCACAAGCAGCAAGGGGGCGATTTGGTGGGTGGGGAATTGAATATAAAAGGCAAGGCAAAGGACAGTTGAAGCAGTCTTTTGAGAAGCAGTTTTGATGTTGGAAAGAAGGCCCCAGGGGAAGAGAAGCAAGTCATTCGCCTAATTGCCTAATCCTCTACAGCTGACCTTGTGGAAGAAACAGGAGCTAAGCCCGGAGAGAAACTCAGTCCCGGGAAGAGAGGAACCCCAAAAGCCTGAACCCTGGCAAACGCCAGCAGCTGTCTTGCTCTAACACGTGGCAATGGACTGTGGTGAGAGAAGAAACTTAATGCTTTATGGCCTGGTATCTGTGGACGTCTATCCCAAATAAATACCCTTTATAAAAACCAACCCATTTTTGGTATTTTACATTAGCACCCCTTTTGGCTGACTAATACAACACCCCTCTCACATCATTAGATAGAACAACTAGACAGAAGATCAACAAGGAAACAGAGAACTTGAACAATATGATAACCAAGTTAGACCTAACAGACTTATACAGAACACTGCATCCAAACTCAGCGGGTTATACATTCTTCTCAAGTGCCCATGGATCTTTCTCCAGGATAGATCACATGTTAGGTCACAATACAGCTCTCAATAAATATAAAAAGATTGAAATTATACAAAGCACCTTTTCAGATCATAATGGAATGAAACTAGAAATCAATAACAGACAGGAAAAAAGGAAATTTGCAAATGTGTGGAGACTGAACAACACACTCCTAAATATTCAGTGGGTCAAAGAAGAAATTGCAAGTGAAATCAGTAAATATATTGAGACAAATGGAAATGAGAACACAACATATCAAAACTTATGGGATACAGCAAAGGCAGTCTTGAGAGGGAAATTTATAACCCTAAATGCCTATAATAAGAAACAAGAAAGAGCTAAACTCAAAGATTTAACTGAACAACTTGAGAAACTAGAGAAAGAACAGCAAACCAATCCCAAAGCAAAAAGAAGGAAAGAAATAATAAAGATTAGAGCGGAAATAAATGAAAATGAGAACAAAAAAGCAATAGAGAAAATCAACAAAACCAAAAGCTGGTTCTTTGAGAAGATCAATAAAATTGACAAACCCCTTGCTAGACTAACAAAGAAAAAAAGAGAGAAGATGCAAATAAATACAATCAGATATGAAAGGGGGGGAATTACAAATGACCTAACAGAAATAAAAAGAATCATAAGAGGATATTATGAGAAACTATATGCCAACAAACTAGACAACCTGGATGAAATGGACAAATTTCTAGAAACTCATAACCAACCTACACTGACACAACAAGAAATACAAGAACTTAACAAACCAATCACAATTAAGGAGATTGAATCCGTCATCAAAAATCTCCCAGCAAAGAAAAGTCCAGGACCAGATGGCTTCACAGGTGAATTCTACCAAGCATTTCTAAAAGAATTATCACCAATCCTGTTTAAACTCTTCCAAAAAATTGAAGAGGAGGGAAAATTACCCAACACATTTTATGAAACCAACATCACCCTAATACCAAAGCCAGATAAAGATTCCACAAGAAAAGAAAATTACAGACCAATCTCTCTCATGAACATAGATGCAAAAATTCTCAACAAAATACTTGCAAATCGAATCCAACAGCATATCAAAAGACTTATACATCATGACCAAGTGGGATTTATTCCTGGTATGCAAGGCTGGTTCAACATAAGAAAATCAATCAATGTAATACACCACATTAACAAATTGAAGGAAAAAAACCACATGATCATCTCAATAGATGCAGAAAAGGCATTCGACAAAATCGAACATCGTTTTTGATAAAAAATACTTCAAAAGATAGGAATAAAAGGAAAATTCCTCAATATGATAAAAGGCATATATGAAAAACCCACAGCCAACATCATACTCAATGGGGAAAGGTTGAAAGCTTTCCCCCTAAGATCAGGAAAAAGACAAGGATGCCCACTGTCACCATTGTTATTCAACATTGTACTAGAAGTTCTAGCGAGGGCAATTAGACAAGACAAAAAAATTAAAGGCGCCCAAATAGGAAAAGAGGAAGTAAAACTCTCACTGTTTGCAGATGACTTGATCCTGTATTTAGAAAATCCTGAAGTATCCACAAGAAAGCTACTTGAACTAATAAATGAGTTCAGCAAAGTGGCAGGATATAAGATCAACACGCAAAAATCAGTAATGTTTTTGTACACTAGTACTGAACAATCTGAGGAGGAAATCAGGAGGAAAATTCCATTTTCAATAGCAACAAAAAGACTCAAATACCTAGGAGTTAATTTAACCAAGGAAGTACAGGACCTATATGCAGAAAACTACAAAACAATGCTAAAAGAAATTTAAAAAGACCTAAACAAATGGAAAGACATTCCGTGTTCATGGATTGGAAGAATAAATATCATGAAGATGTCAATCTTGCCCAAACTGATTTATAGATTCAATGCAATACCAATCAAAATCCCAACAGCTTACTTTACAGAATTAGAGAAGGCAATTACCAAATTCATCTGGAAGGGTAAATACACCCGAATAGCCAAAAGCATTCTAAAAAAGAAGAGCAATGTGGGAGGAATTTCACTGCCTGACCTTGAAACATATTACAAAGCTAGAGTGGTCAAAACAGCATGGTATTGGCGTAAAGATAGACATATCGATCAGTGGAATAGAATTGAGAATCCAGAAATAAATCCTTACCTATACAGTCAACTGGTTTTTGACAAACCTACCAAGCCCATGCTGATGGGAAAAAAACAGTCTCTTCAACAAATGGTGTTGGGAGAACTGGATATCTATAACCAAAAGAATGAAAGAGGACCCCTATCTCACCCCCTATACAAGAATCAACTCAAAGTGGATCAAAGATCTAAATATAAAAGCCAGGACCATAAAACTACTAGAAGAAAATGTAGGGAAACATCTTCAAGACCTTGTAGTAGGTGGTGGTTTCTTGGACCTCACACCCAAAGCACGTGCAACAAAAGAAAAATTAGATAAATGGGACCTCATCAAAATTAAACACTTTTGGACCTCACAGGACTTTGTCAGAAGGGTGAAAAGGCAGCCGACTCAATGGGAAAAAATATTTGGAAATCACATATCTGATAAGGGTTTAATATCCAGGATGTATAAAGAGATGTTACAACTCAACAATAAAAAGACAAATGACCCAATTAAAAAATGGGCCAAAGACTTGAATAGACATTTCTCCGAAGAAGAAATACAAATGGCAAAAAAACACATGAAGAAATGCTCAACATCACTCATGATTAGGGAAATGCAAATCAAAACTACAATGAGATATCATTTCACACCTATCAGAATGGCCACTATTAAAAAGACAGAGAACTACAAGTGTTGGAGAGGATGTGGAGAGATAGGAACAGTTCTTCACTGTTGGTGGGAATGCAGGATGGTACAACCATTGTGGAAGACTGTTTGGCAGTTCCTAAAGAAGTGGAATATAGACTTGCCACGTGACCCTGCTATACCACTACTGGGTATATACCCAGAAGAACTGAGAGTAGTGACATGAACAGACATCTGTACACCGATGTTCATAGCAACATTATTCACCATTGCCGAAAGTTGGAAACAAACCAGGTGTCCATCAACAGATGAATGGATAAACAAACTGTGGTCTATTCACACGATGGAATATTATGCAGCTGTTAATAAGAAATGAAGTCATAAAGCATATGGCAACATGGATGAACCTGAAGGACATTATGTTGAGTGAAGCAAGCCAGACACAAAAGGACAAATACTGTATGAATGCATTACTATGAACCAAATATATTGTGTAATATATTGTTTGATTCACAAAAAAACAAACAAAAAAACAAACAAAAAACAAAACAACAAAAAAATTTACATGTATCCATTACATTTAATTGAGAAATGTATATATTTATTCATCTGTGTTTACTTTTTAGTTTTTAATTGCTTATGTTTTCAATTATTAAATGTACAAAATAAAGATAAAAAATTAAAATAAAATAAAATTAAATTAAAAAAAAGAAGTCATTCTTGGCATTCACCCTATATAATACAAGTTCTCCTAAATTTTATTAAAATCTATCAACTTAGTTTTAAAAGTGAAAAACAATAACTTAATTTCTTTTCCGTTATGCTTTGATGATCATACTTTCAAACAAGATTTATCAAAACCTCACTGAGTTTAGACTCGATCTTTATATCCTAATACAGACTTACTTGGAGCAAAATGATCATCTAACTTTTCAAATAACACATTTCCTATTTCTAATGAAATAACAAATTCCCTATTTCTAGTGAAAATGTAAACATTTGGTCTTTTTAAGTATGATAAAAGACAGGTTACAGGAGGGTTGTCTTTACCTGCTTTCTAATCGGATCTGATACCCAATTGTTTGACCAATCCTTTCTCTTCTCTCTGCAGCAACTCTTTCAGCCACCGCAATAGCCGCTAATCGTCTTGGTTGAGTACAAAATATACGGCAAGGGATACCATTTTTGAAACAATCATCTAAAAGGAATTGAGGAATCTGGAACAAAAATTTTAAAGTGTAAGATGACATGACTATATACCTAGAAAATGCAAGTGATTCTACTGAAAAATCATTAGAACTATAAAAGTTCTATAGCATACCCAAATATAAAGAATCATAAAGAACCAACAACTTTCATGTAACTAGTAATAATCAGCTAGAAAATGGAATTTTAAAAGATTGTGTTCAAAATACAAACTAATACTAAAATATCTAAAAACAAATTTATCAAGAAATATTTAAAGCTTATATGAAAAAGACTAAAATGCTGCTGTTTTATAAAAACATAAAAGATGGCCTTAAGAAAGAAATGTGTCGTATTCCTGGAGGGGAATATTCAATATGGCAAAAATGTCAATTTCCCCCAAATTATTCTATAAAGTTAATGAAATGCCAATCAAAATTAAATTGGGATGTTTTTAAATAATAAAAAGCATAAAGAAAACCAAAATACCCCATAATCCCAGAATTGTAGATACTCTTCTATGAATAAAAGTCAAACTACTTAGATAGAAAATAAGTAAAACTTTTCCCCTGCCACCACCACCCATAGTCCTCGCCATAAAAGTAACTACTATTAAATTTCTTACGAACCTTTCAGGGGAAAAAAACATTTAAATGATTCAGTATATATATGTGTATATATATATATATATGTTTTTTTATTCACACAAAAGTGATTATTGTACTTGATGCTTGTAATTTTCAGCTTTCATTTAACATATCAGATCTATCTAACCCATTTTAATGGCTGTATATTCCACTTTATGGGTATGCTATAATTTTAAAAATCTGACTACACATTTAAGTAATTTTCAGATTTTAGATTTGTTATTATTGATGTTGCTTCCTGTTATAAGCAATGCTGCAGTGAACATATATTTTTGCATACTTTTGCAAATATAAATGTACCATAAATTATTAACAGTGAAAATTCTCAGAAAGCGCATGAATTTTTAACTTAGATAGAAAAATTATCAAATTGCTCTCCAAAGCAATTTATACTCCTAGCAATGAAACAGAAGGTTCTGTTTTTCTAACATCCATGCCAATACTAGGTATCAGCAATTTTTTTTTTTATTTCTGTCAATCTGATAGTTGAAAAATATAGTTGTTGTCTGATTTTCATTTCTTTAACTATGAGTGAAAGAGGGCAGCTTTCCATACATTTCTTAGCCTCTAGAATTTTTTTAAAACTTTGCTAAAAAGTAAGATCCATATACAAACAAAAATTCCACAAATAGACTAAAGTACTTAGAAACCTAGTATTTGACCAAAAGTGGCATCTTAAATCAAGAGAAGAAGGATAAATTATTTTTAAAGTTATATTGGAATAAGTAGATATTAACATGAAATAAAAAAATAAGATCTCTCCCAGGCATGATAAAGTAAAATAAATTCCAGATGGAATTTTTAAACTATGAATATAAAGGGATTAGAATAAAATATTTACAGGAAAATATTTTCTATAATCATGGGGTAGGAAAGGCCTTTCTGAGCATGGACCATAACCTAAAAGCCTGAAAAAAAAGATTGATATATTTAACTTATAAGCAAAGCTAAAAAGCAAACAAAACATTTGGAAAAATTATTTTTGATATCCAAGAGACAAAAGGCATGTACCCATAACATATATCCTTTTAAAAAAAATTTTTTAATGATTAAACCAAAGGAAAAATGGGATAGAAATATCTGACAGAAGATAAACAAAAAGACAAGCAAGTGAAAAGATATTCAACTCTCTAAGAATCAAGGAAATACTTATTAAAGCATTGTTTTCTGCCTATCAGATAGATAAAGGTAAAATATATACCAATTGTTGCCATTTCTCTATGGGAACTTTCAATACATTCAATACTCTTTTAATACAGTAACTCTCTTTAGAGTTATTGGACAATAATAACTAGCTATTCAAGCTATTAAAATTTTAACTGCCATATCCTTTGATCTGCATTTCCACTTCTAGGAATTTATCTGACTGAAACACTCCCACAAATAAGCAAAGAAATAATAGGATACTATTTAAGAAATTAAGTACAGTATAAGATTAAGACAGCTTGGCTTGAATTCCTGCTCTGCCACTTCCTAGCCGTCTTGGGCAAGTTAACATCTCTAAGTTTCAGTTTTTATTTCTCATTTGTAAAAGGAGATATTAAAGCCTACATGTCTTGGGGTTATTAAGACGTTTAATTGATACAATCCTTATAAAAGACCAGCATACAGTAAACTACCATTATCAGTTTTTTACAAAAATGTTTAAGAATACTATGCAATTGTTTAATGAGGTTTACCTCTAGGTACTGACATGGAAAAATATCCAACATCTGCTAACCAAAAAAAGCAAGATGCAAGACACATGTATGATATTATCCCATGTTTTTTTTTTTAAATAAAACAATATATGTCAATGCTATTAAGAGAATAAAAACACATGCCCCCCCCAAAAAAAAAACCATATAATTCAAGTTTTTTACAATAATGCAAGGAGAGAAAGGGTGGAAGAGAATTAGTAATCCTTCACTTTCTATGTAATATTTTCTATAATGTATGAATTTTACATAATGAACATGAATAAGATAAAAATTTCAAAAAGAAACCATTAACTTCCTAGTACCACTAAAGACAAGATGGAGCTGTTTAATGATATTAACTTTAAATCCTCCTATGTTTATTTTGTATTTCATAGAGCAGAAACATTAGTAATTTTAAGTCCTCTAAGTCCTAGAACAAGATACAATTATTCTTAGGTTTAAACACATTAGATTAAAAGTTTCTTCTTAAAGACTATAATGTTTAATTAAATTCTCAAGTAGTAAAATGATATACATAATTGTGAAAATAAATATCCATAATTCCAATATATATATCATTAGTAAGGACTTTCAAATAGCTTAAATGAAAACATATTTATTATATTTTATTTAAATATTCCACAATCTCCAATAAAGATTAATTAAAACTAATTAAACTGCTACAAGGCTTGGTAAAAAAAAAAAAAAAGTCTAATACTAAAATAATTACAACATTTGGATAGATTCTTTGGAATGATTATGAAATTTTACTTAATGATGAAAGGACTCATGCTGAAGAAAAATCATATAATTGTTTTCAGATAAAAATTTCATTATGTTTTTAATTATTTAGTTTTATAGACTCAAGTTTTAGGGATAGAGCTAAACTTTTGTGAAAATGGTTAAGTCTAACAAGTAACTCTGATAAGGTTTATAGTCAACCTCTCCTACCACCTTGCTTTATCTTTTGAAAAAGTTTATTAAACCAACCAATATAACCACAGGAAATCTTAGGCAATTATGGAAAGCAATTTTATTTGTCCATAAAAGAAAAGAACATTTACAATTATATTGACTATCATGTCTGTCCCTCTATCAAAAGCAAAGTAATTTTACTATTTTAACATGCTGAAGTTAAAGAACATAATCAAGAGAAGGTCACATCATGCCATACTTACTTCCTGTCACCCTAGGAGTGAAACTTCATGATGAAGTTCTTTGATTCTAAAATCCAAGTGAAACCTGTCACACTTATTCCATTCTATAGATAACTTTATACTGATGTAAATATTGCTTTTAACTTAGCTGCTATGTGCAAAACACTAATCTAAATATGTTATATAAACTATCTTTAAATCTCAACATGAATGGTAGCAATTTTATAAATACTGACACTGGCTCACAGAGGGCTTACGTGAGGAAACTGGGATTTGACCCAAATCCAAAGTCCTTCCATGATACAAAATCACCTCCAAGACTCTGTTTAAGTGAAGACCTAATGCACTCATTTAAAAATAAATACTTTATAACATTTCCTTTCTGCAAATTCTCAAAACGTACTCCCAATAATAATTTATTTCTGAAATAACTATTAGTAGAATAACCAGAAATTTCTTTTTTTTTTTTTATTAAAATATATGTGGTATAAGTTTGATACAAAACTACAAAATGAGATTAAATTTTTTTTTTCTTGTTCTATAAACAATAAAAAAAAAAAACAAACCTGTGTGGTCTTTCCAGATCCAGTTTCTCCCACAATCAAAACTACTTTATTCTCCTTAATTATTCTAACAATTTCTTCTTGTTTCTCAAACACTGGCAGAGATTGCCTGAAAGAGTCAAATTCAGATTCTCCTCTTTTTACTGGTATCTGAGGTATGCCATTGTTGAGTCGCCCACTGGTCTTGCTCATTTCCCGGTTTTCTTGGAAAGGAATAAAAGAACAAAAAATTTACCATCAACAATGAAAAAGAAGTATTAAAAATAGATAAATAACTTCTAATTTTTTCAAATTCTTAAGGCTTATGTAATTCCTATCAAATGTTCCTTCCTTCTCAGCCTACATAAAGTGATCAAGCACTACCTTAAACTGCTGTAAACCAACACTTAATATTCCTAGAAAACAAGTTACAAATTTCAATACCAATTAGAAGGTAAATTTCTCAGAAGTATTTCTAATACATAATGTTTACAAACACACAAACATCAATCATTCAATTATCTTTCAAAACAAAACATTATTTTGCTAATCTAAAATTTCAAGTTCCCTGTAAGTTTCTATCAATGTCAAAGAAAATTAAAATTTCATTAGGAAACATAATGTGCATTACTCTTATAAAACCTGTTACGTACAATATAAAAATACATTATGAAAAAGGAAAAATATCATAAATGTTTAAAGCTATACATTTAAGATCATGTGATCAAACAGAATAATATGTATAAATACAAGACCTTTAACAAATTTCCTTATTGAGCATTTTAGCCAACATCCACATTTAATTAAGCAGGCAAGAATAAAAAAGAAGCATGATGTTATATATTCCTCATGTAGCTCAAAATGATTTTTTTTTTCAAGGAGGTACTAGGGATTGAACTTGGGAGCTCCTATGTGGGAAGCAGGCACTCAACCAACTTAGCTACATCTGCTCCCTCAAAATGATTTTTTGAGTGATTATTTAAGGTTTAAGTTCCTTGATGTCTGCAACCCTGTGTTTTCCAGATTCTGCTGACCTACTCCAACTGATAGTGATAATTAAGCAAATTTAGTCACTATAGGTAATAAAATAATTTTCTCATTAAGGAAGTTATTTTTCCAAATAGTAAAGTTCCAACTTCATTTTATAATCTAAATATAGTATTTATCTACCTTTGAGCAAGATAATGTAGTGAAGACTGTCCCTTCTCTTTCCAGAAGCTAAAGCCCCAATTCAAAATCTCACTAGTATGCCATGGCAGTATAATAGAGGAAATACAGGTTTTTGAGTCAAACCCCTGCTCTGCAGCTTACTGGCTGGTTGAATAGCCTTGAAAAAATTATTTAACTTCTTGAATCCCAGTTTCTTCACCTGAATTAGGGAAAATTCTGCCTTCCATGGGTTGCTATGAGATCCCATATAAAGTGCTTAATATACTGATCACAATAAGTGCTCAACAGATGATAGCTATTATGACACTACTTTAAAAAAAAAACCTTGGTTCAACTCCACAACGTGCCTCAACACTACATTTCATTCCAAAATCTCCATAAGTCTTAATCATTTTTAGCAAACTCTATCCAATTTCTTATTTCACCTTAGTTTTTTAAAATAAATCTATAAAGGAACAAGAACACTTATCAAATAATAGGATAAACAAGGAAGTTCCTCAGAATATACATACCAGCTTCAACTGCAAACACATTTCCTCTTTCTGTTTTAGGCAGAAGTTCAGTACGCTCTTTATTGGTGACAGGAAATCTTTGAATTAGGCTCCTAACAGCATGTTTTGTATTATGAGTCAAATTACAGGTCATCATTGCATGAGCTGTTTCTGATCCATCTTTCTTCTTCACAGTTAGGTATCTATTTGCTCCCTTTCTGAATATTAATAAAAATCATTTATTTACTATATAGAGTCAACTTGTTCACATGATATATGCCTACTTATAAAAATATGTCTCAAGCAAAACATTAAAAAAAAATCAAAATGCTTTTGGATAGGATGTTGAATATACCAAAAAAAAAAAATCAGTAAAGAGGGGCTTGGTGTTAAAGTGGTGACAAGACCATTTTCAATTAAAATTTGGAAATGTTGCAAATCCTATTTTTAATTAGCAAAAAGGCTTACTTACCCATAAGTGTTAAAATTTGTCTTTAGCAGGCTTCATGGTGGGTGAAACATCACAAGTTAATACATGCTGGGAAGCATAGAGGGAGAAAAACCAATCTGAACAAAAGAACCTAGAAATGGTAATGAAAAGTTGTGGTTCACTGTCCAGACTAGTATATCCCCTGAATGTTTCCAGAGTATGCCGATAATGTCACACTCCCATGAAAACCTATTGAGAGAGCCAAGTTTAGTGGATACCACAAAAAGTGTGGATCAGCATTCCTGATAACTATTTTCAGATACATACCAAAAAAAATTTTTTTTTCAAAGCTTGTGATCCTAGCTTGCAATTGTATGGTAATGATGATTTCTATTTGTTCTCAATTTATATGATGTAGGCATATTTGTTACTTCAGTTGGTCCAGGACTGATCATGTCTTTTACGACTTTTGTAGTTCCAAGAATGCCACATATAATGTTATATACACATGGATTTCTCAAATGTATTTTGACTGATTTAATAATACACATCTATAATCTAGCAGTATGGTACCAGCTAAGAGATCAGCCCTGAAGACACAGACCTGGCTTTGACCCTAGCTCTACCATTTACTACCTGAGGGACCAAAAGCAAATTAAGTAATGGCCCTGAGTCTAAGACAATAATAATATCTTCCTCAAAAGACTATTCATATGATTAAATGAAATAAGGCATATAAAATGCAGTATCTGTTAAAGAATAAACTCTAAATAAATGAAAGCTATTATTAAAATTAGTCAAAAAAATACAATTTCTTATAATTTAAAAACAAGTTACCCAAAATATTTCATAAACTTTGCCATTTGTTAATGTCACTATCATATTATAGAAATGAGCAAGAAAGCCACAATACAATGAAAATTATATGTATAATTTTATAACTTTACTCATTTTCATTAGATTTTAAGTTTTTCAACAATATCTTCACTATAAGAATATTAAACTTGGGGTTAGCCTATAAAGCGTTAGCTGTCTAAATCATCTAATTGAGGCCTTCAATTTACCAAGATATTTAATTTCTAGAAATCCTTTATTGAAGGCTTTAATGAATTGTAAACTTTCTATAGTGTCATCTACTCCTTAAGAAGTGCTTAGTTATGTTTAAATGTGCCATGATCTAGAAATTTAAATTATTTCTATGGTAAAGTCAAAAATTACCACATAGTGGGTTCTTTCCCTATCAACTTTCTTAAAACTTTTCAATACAGTCTTTAAGTACTCAATCATACATTCCATTCTGGGCCCTTTACATCATAAAATCTGAAATACAGAAGGCAGGAAAATGTGCTGAAATGAGCACTAGAGCAGGAATCAGGAGGCTTGTGCTCAGCTAGTAATAATCTTTGAGCTAGCTAAGTATATGGTTGAAAATAAATCATTTTACTTCTCTGGCATTCTATACAGTTAAAAAAAAAATCTCTAATATTTCTATCAGCTCCAAGATGCTCTAATTTTCTTAAAAGTCATTGAAGGAAGGTTTTGCTACATTTAACCTTTAACTCGCTTTCTTTAATTCATATAATCATTCATCAAACATTAATTGAGTACCTAATGTATGCTAGGTACTACACCAAAAGCTGGGATTACAAAGTTGAGAAAGTAAGACTCTACTTATGGCTATTGATTGGTATTCATTCCCATCACATTCAATACAACAGTGACACTAATACATCATAAAATGATTAGTGAAAACTTCAATAAAATATTCACCTCATCATTGTGAGGATGGAAACATGCAATACAGTAGAGAGTTGCCCTAATGTAAACTAACACACTGACAGCTCATCACACTTTCATTCCAAGGTAACTGACACTCCACTTTGATAAAAACTCCAAGAGCCCCCTCACAAAGGAAAATAAACCAGAAACTAGCTGCACGATGTGGAAAAGATATCAGAAAAGTGAATTCTCAAGCATTTTTTTTCTTTTTTTTTTTTTTTTTTTTTTAAAGATTTTATTTATTTATTCATTTATCCCCCCCTTGCTGCTTGTGCTCGCTGGGTCAGCTAACCACGCCGTGCGGGCGGGCTTGCCTTCACCAGGAGGCCCCGGGAACCGAACCCGGGGCCTCCCATATGGTAAACGGGAGCCCTACTGATTGAGCCACAGCCGCTTCCCTCAAGCATTTTTTAAAATAATAAAATGTAAACTCCGTTTGCAATTTTTAAGTTTAAAAGTACTAAAACCACAAATAAGAAAATCATAATTTCTAATTTTCAAAAAGAGTAAAACAATCAATGCATACTATAATGGAATTCTGGCATTTCAATGACTTCTTTCTTTTAAAGAAAAATGATGACATAAATAATCAAATTTGTGCAATTTTAATATTAATCAATACATTAATTTACACAGAATGTTACTGAACATTTAACCCAAATACAACCACATGCTTCACTACTCCCCACTTTCCAAATATGAGAACTGTTTCAAAGATCAACTAAAGAGACAAATTTTGAAATGTTTACTTAAAAAACTCACAGCCACCAAGGAAGCAATGTCTCTAAAAAGAAACAGACATTCGTTTGACGGCTACTAAGTACTTAAATTATACACCCCTTTAACTTTAGCTCCAACCTTTTTCTCCCCATACTATAATATAAAATTACAAATAAAGTTTGCCCAAACTACTTTGTACTTTTTTATGATTACCTAGAAACTAACAAAGCCCCAATTAGCTTTACTTTTTCACTAAACTGAATAAAGTTGCTTTCATGTTATGGTCACTCTGGCTATGATAAATTTGTTCTTTTTTGTGGCCTTAATGGACGATAAGAAACTTGGAGATGAGCCCTATATAAATATTTCTGTTCTAACTTCTCACAGCACCCAGTACATTGCTATGAACGTACCGTGAACATCAAAAATTAATTAACCAAGCATAACTGTTCAAATCCTGGCTCTGCTGCTTGCTAGCTGTGGGGTGTGGGGAAAATCACTAAACCTCTCTAAGCTTTAATTGTATCATCTGTTAAAAAGGCACCAGATGTTAATAAAAGAATCGACTTCATAAGATTGATGTGAGGATTAAGTGTAATCAATTTAAAGCACCTGGAACAATGCCGGTTGCACAAGAGTACTTAATGTTAGCTGTTATTATTGTTATTGGACACTGTAAGGTGTTTGTTTTTTTTAATGGATGTGCAAAAATTCACCATCTAGAGTTTATCACTTTAAATCCACTTTTCTTATTTTAGCGGGGGGGGGGGGGGAGGAGGTGGTAAAAAGGAAGGGTAAAAGGGGAGTACAGTATAGAACCTTCCAACCAGGAGGTAAAAGAGGCAGGAACCTAAATCTGAAAAGAGGGCATTCCTTGTAGGGTAGAGACTTCTGTCAAGTGGGTACAGCACTTGGATACCTATTAAGCAGAGACTTTAGCAATAATAGGATAAGAAACCTGTAGTTAGAAAGCCTAGAATTCATGTGTTTTTATATTTTCTTATCCCACAAGTTTTTAAGAAAGTTTATTTGTAAATTCCTTTTTGTCTAACCTGGTCTAAGATTAGGAAAGGGATTTTTGTTTTGATCATGAACAAGCCAAAGACTGAGAAAAGTGTGCTCTTAGACCAAAGCACAGTAACCTTAGTCAGGGAAAAAAGTAAACTATGTGAAGGTGAAATTTTTGGTATAGGACACTTGATCAGAATTTCGAAGAAAACTTTAGGATATACTAACGATCATAAAATGGGAGTATTACTCTAACAAAGGCATTTTCATCAAAAGATGAGCAATTACATAAAAATAATCAAATCAAACCAAATTTCCCTCTTTAAAGGAGATGGAAAACAAAATCCAATACACATATATATCATTTTACAAATATTAGTTTTTATTCTGAAAAATTTGATTTTTACCCACAATAAAAATTAATTAATTAATTAATTAAAAAATCCAATACACATGGTTTCATTTTTTTAAAGAAATGATGACAAAAAAATTGATCAGGAGAAAAAATTATAAATTATCACATAAGAAGCCCAGAAGCTATTTTTAAAAATCTTACAAGAAACCCAAAATAAACTACAGAACTAAATTACAGACTCTTAACTAAAACAAAGAGATTAGCTCCTTCTTTCTTATATAAGAAAATAGGCCTCAAAGTTTAGGGACTTAACCAAAGCGATGAGGCAGTAGAACCCAAGTCTCCTGCCCTTTCCTCCACACCAGGTTGCCCAAAATATGTACTAAGGAACCATAATACCAGGTACAAAAGAAAAATAGCAGAAAGTAATTTGCAAAGACAATGAAGTTAATGCTGGGGGGAGGGGGAGTGTAAAAAAAATCTTTGCTCAAAAGTGAACAGAAAAGCCCATGAAATAAAGGTCAGGTACAAATTCTCACATAAATGAAAAGAATGAAAGGATTTAGAAGCACATTCAAAGTGAATATTTCCTAAGACAGTTTGGGGAGCATTAGGAGAATGAACAAGTAGGCAGGGTTGCCTTGCTTTGCTTAGCATCTCTTTCCTTTTCCCTCTCTCTGGCTCTTCTTTCCTTCAATGTTTCCTCATTCTCTTTTTCTGTCCTGATACTTTCTTGCTCACCCCTTCCCTAGATGATTCTCCATTTCAGATCATCCCTTAAATGATCTTAAGAGAAACAGGTAATCTACTCTAAAATTAACTGTTTTTCTAAGAGTCATTTTTAATGGTCATTTCTAACTCACATATTTGGAATTTAAAATCTGTTTACCACAGAAATTATGTAGTTACAAAAATGTGCATTTACAACAAATGTTTTGTAGTGCAGGCCTACAACCTCTTATCCGCAATTCTGAAAACCAAAAGGCTCTGAAAATGAAGTGTTGTTTGTTTTTTACATTTACAGCAACCTCATTTGGTAACAAAACCTGACTAAACATACATAAGGATACTTAAAAGTCTTTCTCTCTCTTAGTGTGACTATTCACACATTTTCCATCAGAAATGTATGAAAAGGTGATGCCCATACTTTATTAGGGATATTGTATAATATACGGCAAACGTGCCATCATCCTTTCCCAAAATCTGAAAATCTGAATCTCAAAACATATATGGCCTAGATTTTTGGATAAAAGATTTTGGCTATGTGCTATATTTTCATTTTCAACTGCAGTATTTCATTTACCTAGTGGACTATAATAAAGGCATGCTCAGGAACCTAACCAATGTTCCAGCACTAGCCCTAGTATGTTCAAAACACATTCACCTAAGCTAAATTCCATGTCTCAGTTGGTAATGTATCACTGTCATGAGCATTCATATACAAGGCATTCATTCCTACATCAGCTCCTTTCTTCTTAGGAGCTTCCTACTCATTCTTATGTAAAGTTATATACATATATAGGTGTGTGCACATCTGCATTATACTTACATATTTAATAACATATTTAAAGTTTTATTTTCCCTTTTCTTAACCTAAAAACAGGCTGAAATTTTATTTTTTTCCCTCCATATCAAGGGTTTTTAACCAGGGGCAATTTTGCCCCTCAGGGGACATTTGTAAATGTCTACAGGCATTTTAGGTTGTCACAACTGGGCATGGAGGGTGTTACTGTCATCTGCTGGGTAAGGCTAGATATGCTGTTAAACATTCTACAATACTCAGGATGCCTCCAACAACAAAGAATTATACTGTCCAAAATGTCAATAGACAAAATTGAGAAACCTGCTTTATATCAATCCCATCACCCCTATTCCCAAAATGAAATAACTCCACAGAATTTTAGAGTACTTAAATTTGGATGGCTCAAATGACTTTTTTCCCACATGTATCAGTGACATCAACAACAACAACAACAACAAAAAAAAATACTGCTTACTTCTATTGCACTTTATTTCTGATCAGACTCTTGACTTGGTAGGAAAGAAAACAATAAACATGTTCTAAAGCTTACCATTACATGCAGTAACATTAAAAGAGTTAAGTTCTGTAAATAACTGTACTCTTTTCTCCAACCATTCTTTAAAAAGAAGAGATTTAATTTCTACCAAAAAGGAAAACAATGCTCTTCTCAAGCATACAACTTCAATTTTTAAACTATGTTTTCTTATATTTAAAAAAAAAAAAAAATATATATATATATATATATATATATATATAACCCTAGAAAAAGGGATAGGAGGAAGAGGAAAGAGATGAATTAGGTACAGACCTAAATCAGTTTATTTACATACAGTATAATTAAGAATGTGAACCTAAAGTAATAACTATTTAAGAATGTGAACTTAAAATAATAACTATTTAAATGTAGTTACAAGCATTTCTCTCTTTTTTTGTAAATATGCTTTTCTTAAATAAGAAAAGCTAGAAGCTTACCCTTTACTTTTAGAGACCAAACCAAGAGATTGACTCAATCGATGAATAAAAGCTCTTTCAGTACTGGTCAAAGAAGAAGGAAATTCCATTTCTACATGGGGGGAAAAAAAAAAAAAAAAACACCACAAAGTAGTCAATAACATTTCTGAACAGTCAATTTTCTTCCAAGGTGCTTCGGTACATACACACATGTAATATATGAGAAAAAAAAATCATGTAAGCATACAACCACATTTATTCTTACAAAATTCATGGATAAGTAGATATTAATTCAATAACTACTGTCTACCAGAATTCTGATATTAATAAAAAGACATCCGGGGGTCGGATGTGGCTCAACTGGTTGGGCGTCCATCTCCCATATGGAGGGACCCGGGTTCGATCCCCGGGACCTCCCAGTAAATAAATAAATAAATAAATAAAAATAAAAAGACATCCACACATTAAACCTAAATGGAGGACTCTGTGATGTTCACCGAAGATTACTCCTCTTAGCTGTAAAGGAATCTTGACTTGGTCATACCAATGGGCATATTTTACTCTTCTAAATAAGCCCTTACTTGCTTACAAAATGTTTCCCTCAATAATGAGGTATGTTCAAGCATTATTAATGTTCAACATCAAACTCCATTTTCTTTGCCTTTGAAATTTTATAGAATTCATATTTCACTATTTCAGACTAATTATTTTGTTATATATAGCTGAGGTTTCATCCTTGTTTAAGGTAAGTTCAGAATCATCTATCCAGGTTTTAGACATTAAGCTTTTTTGGACAGTAAGCTTAAGGGGTTCCCTATTTAAGGGGTTATTTAAGCCGGCAAATCAGAATGAACACTCAATGTACTTTGTACAGATCACCTCAGGTCAGCCGCTGACCCTACATTATGTGACCCAAGTCAAGCAGCTCCCTAACCTTAAGAGCTGTGGAAGATGCTAAGTGTTTAGCAAAATGCTTCTAAGATTTGAACTAATGCTTCTTAGATTTGATATTGCCACTACATTCATTTACGTTTGATTTCCTTTTGTTCTTCTAGATGGGCCTCATTTAAGGCTATAGCCCCCTTTTATTTAAAGGAGGGGGAGGGAGGGAGAGAGAGAGAGCCGAAGAAGAAAAAAAAGAAAGAAAAAAATGAAAGAATGTTGGGGGGCGTATCAATACCGAAAAACTGTGGCTTAGCCGCCGGAAGGCTCCCCCTAAAAACCTTGCCCCGAGAAAAGACATGCCTCTGGTAGGGTTCAGCAACCTGACCTTTTACCCTTCTGATGCCAGGCAAGTTCCCCTTAACTCTACTGATCCGCAGGACATCGTGCGGTTCTTCACATCCCACCGGGGGCCTAACAACGGCGGTCCAGGCCCCCGTCCTCGGAGGGGCTTGGATCACCGCCTCACTCCGGTGGGTCCGGGTGGGCGACCCAGATCTACCCTCTCCTCTGTGGCCAAAGGGGAGCAGCCCATTCACTCTGTGGGTCCGGGATAGGGGAACGCCAGTCGGCGGGGTCCCTGTCAGGAACCTCACCTCTCTGGTCCCCGTATCGGAAGCGCTCCAGGGCGATATTGACTGCGATCTTCACCTCCTCGTCGATACGAATGTCTTTCAGCCCCTTCGCCCGGCCGCCGCCCCCAGGGCCACACTGCGCTGGGCCACCCCCTCCGCCACCGCTCCCGCCGCCGCCGCCGCCGCCAGGAGCCGGGGGCCGAGGGGAGACGCTGCTCGGCCTGGACATGGCCCTGAGGAGATTTTCTCCCCGCGAGGGAGCGGCTCTGGCCTGCTTGCTGGCGGCCAGTGACAGGGAGAGTAGGGCTAGGGGGCCACTGCCGGGGCCAGACGGCTCCACAGACAGCCCGTACTGGGCGGGGTTCACCACAAAGACCCGAAACTCCACAGCTGAAGAAGAATAAGCGCCACTGAAGCCCGGGCAAGACCCAGTGCGCGGGCGTGATGACGTCACCAGGGCCGCCGGCGCACGTGACCTCAGCGCATCTGCTGCCCCTCGTCTCGCGGCCCTTGCACACCGACATGATGGGCTCAGGCGTTTTCGTTCGTTTAATTGTCACTTATTATTTCGTTTAATCCTTTGTTAACTTTTTCTATAAGCATGTATGAGCTCCTACTATGGGCCCAGCACTTTGCCAGGCCCTAGCAACTTTTCTTGGGGAACAAGACGGACACGGTACCTGCCCTCATGGAGTTCATAGCCAAATACAGCCAATAACAATACAGGCTGCCTGTTAATTTGAATTTCATATAAACAAGGAATGCTTTTTTGTGTATTTCCCGCGCAATATTTGACATACACACACAGAAAAGTTATTTGCTGTGTATCTCAAATTCAAATTTAATTGGGCATCTGTATTTTATCTGGCAATCCTAAGTAAGGATGACATAATAAACAAGAAAATGACTAAATAGTAGTGATAAACGCTAAATGATGAAATATAATGGGGAGGTGGAACCTTTTAGTTTGGGTGTTCAGGGGAATTTATGAGAATTCCCATTTGCTTGTATGCAATCCCCCATAACTGCTTCCACTCCATTCTCTAGAGAGCACCACAGCTATCTTTTAAAAATACATCCTAAATAGGGTCACACCCTACACAGAACCCTCCAATGGCTCCCCATTGCTGCTAGAACAAACCCTAAATTCCTTACCATGACCCTCAAGACACTATCTAATCTGGCCCTGCCCTACCTCCATGAACTCATCCCCCACCACTCTTATTCTCACTTACAATGCTAAAATCCAATTATTTCTTTCTATTAGTTGAACACACCAAACTCACTACCATCTGGAGATCTTTCTACTTGCTTAATTTCCTCCTTCACAGGACAATCTTCATCCCAGAACTTTACATGGATACCTGTCTCTCATCATCTAATGCCGGATGCTATCCTTGACTAGACACGCTCGCTCACATCAATCTGTTATCACTTACCACTGATTGATTTTTTTTTCTCTCCCACAAAAATATAAGCTCCTTAGGAGCAGAGACCTTGTTTATCTTGTTTGTCACTGTTTCTTCAGCACCTAGAACTGCATATGCATGCAATAAATATTTATTTGTAGGTCATATTTTATCATTTGGAATTAGGATTGGTCATAGCTGCCCTCAGAAAACTTTCCTCATAATCTTTGACAAAACATAGAAAGTAGATAATATTTGGATGCACCAAATATATTGTGATAAAACTGAAAACATTTTGCATGGAGTCAAACACTGTAGCAGTTTGATATTATTTATGAATTCCAAAAAAGATATTTGATTATGTTTGTAAACTGGTCTGTTTCTGGGAGTGATACCCTTTGATTGTATTAGATTCAGCTGAGATGTCTGATTAAATTATGTTAAGCTTAGGGCTTTGATTAGAGTGTGATTCAGTATTGAGTCCCAGCCCCTTAGGGCTGATAAAACACTCTCACATGGAGGTAGATAAACAGAAACAGGCAGTAAGAGAGAGTGCTCCATAGTCACGACCCGGGAAAAGAGATGAGCCTGATAGTCTACAGCTGACCTTATGAAGAGACCAGGGCAGCTGAGCCCAGAAAAAAATGGGCCCCGGGGAGAGAGACGAACATGCCTTATGCCAGCCTACAGCAGACATCAGAAGAACTGGGACCACAGAGCTTTAAGAGGAAGAAGGAAGGCTGAACCCTCACAGACATCACCCGCCATCTTGCTTCAACACGTGGCAAATGACTTTGGGTAAGAAAGTACCTCTTATGGTACCTTGAGTTGGACTCTGAAGAGCCTTGTGACTGTAAGCCTCTACCCAAAATAAATACCCTTTATAAAAGCCAACAGAATTCCGTACTTTGCATCAGAACCCCTTTGGCTGACTAAAACAGACACGTATTTCTTTCAACTCTCACTCCATTGTATCTCAGTTCCACCATTTATTGGTTCCATCATTTATTCACTTTATGGCTTGAGCTACTTAGACTCTCTGAGCTTCACTTTTTCTTGAATAAATGAGTATATTTAACCTTCACTTCATAGGATAGTTGTGAATATGACATAAGAGATATTAAATACCTAGCATTCATTGAATGTTATTTCCTGCCTTCTTTCCTTACTCTTTGGATAAATGTCTAAATGTTTGTATCCCTAGTGCCTAGCAATGATACAGAACATGTTTATTGAAATAAAAGAGAATAACCACTTGCCTGAAATTGCATAGCAATAAGATTCAAGCTTGATCAGATTCTACATTCTCTAATATTTTTTATGTGCTTGGAAATTTCTTAGTGCTTAGAGTGATACTTTACAATTCTACTTTTTATATGTATTTCAGAGAAAAATTGAAGATAGGGAAAGCACAGAATATTTTCAAAGGATTTCAAATTACCTTTAGCTTGAGTCAGTCCTAGGGTTTTAATCCAATTTCCCCACTAGTGAAATGTGTAGGATCAAAACACCTACATCACAGGGTTATTATGGAGGTTAAATTATATTAAATTACCTTTATGCAGATAAAGTGCTTATTATAGTTCCTGCCTTATCCTTAGCATACAGTACTAATTAGGATATTTTGGGCTTTTGGTAACAGAAAACTCAAGCAAAATCAGCCCTCAAATAAGGATATTCATCATCTCTTATAACAGAGAGCCTAAGGTAGGGTAGTTACCTTATAACACTACACTAATGCTCTCAATAACCCAGGATTTTTCCAGATTACTACTCTGTCATCCTTAAAGAGTCTGCCACTCCCCTCTTGTTTGCAGCCCCAAGCAATCAGGTCATCACACAGCAACAAGTTGTGTGAAAACAATAAAAACAGTTGAGTTTCCTCTCTGATACCCCCCCTTCTCTTGCTCTATCTCACTCGCTCTCTCTGTATATATATAATCAATGTTACGAATTACTCAGTTAACACAAGATAATAACTATAATAACAATAAATCTGCTTTAGTCATCAGTTACGCTCCACCCTTATTTTTGTTCATTCCTCAGTCTTGAGGGATTTGGGATGATGTCTACTCTGACTGCTTCAGACTGAGAAAGGACGCAGATATTATGGGACAGAGGGATGGAACTGTTTTGCTTGCAGTTGAAGACACTCCTTGCTTTTGGGATGGGGCTGGTCCATCGTCATTGTTTTGTTATTAGTCCAGGGCAGGCCCAAAAAACTGGAGATTGGGTGTTGACAGCATACCTGCTGGGTTTCAGGGCTCCACCAGCAGAGGAACAATCTGAAGACTGAGAAATAAACTTAACAAGTAAGTTGAAAATTATAGGTCCAAATAAAAGAAGTAGAGGTTTCATGATTAGAGAATTTTAAAATGAATATAACTATGATATATTGGGGAAATAGCTTTTCATATGTTCCCAGATAGAGCCTGCCGAGGGGGTGTTGACTTCATGTATATATATGATAGATATAGAAATAAAATTAGGTAAGTATGTATATGTGAGTATACATACCTAGAGGGCCTAGAGGAATGACACTCAAATATCAATGAGTACACCTAGGACTCAGATCTTAATTTCTAAATACCATTCTCCAATAAAAGGAACCAGGGCTCCCTAGAGAAATGGTTGATTCCAGCTGGTTCAAGACATAAATAGGATGGCCTGGAGCATCTTGAGGTGTCAGAAAGTCAGGAAGTACTTAAAAAAGAATGGGGACTTGGTATAAGAGCATCAGGGATCTCTGAAGAGTCAGAGCTGGCAAAATTTGAGGACAATTAATTATAGTATTGGATTATAACCCATTTAATAAAATAAATAACCATGATTAATAAATAATCAAATAAATAAATAAATGGGGGAGAAAGACAGCTCTTCCTTACAAAAGGATTCTTATTAATAAATATAGAAGAAATGATGAAAACAGAAAATCATCATTAGGAAATAATACACTCATGATCATTGCAAGCAAAAACCATTGATAGATGCTAAAATTAGTGGGTGAAAGTATGATAAGAAACATAATATTTGCATAGTCTGAGACTATTTCTTTACTAGATATTCATTAACTACAAAGGGAACACAGGAACTTTAAAGTAGAGAAAACTGGCAGACAACACTTTAACCAAGTGCTCAAAGTTAACATCACCAGTGATAATATGTTTCAACATTATTTACCTCCTGATGTGATGCACAACATCACTTTTGCAATGTTCTTGCCAAAAATACAAAATCTCAGTCTAATCATGAGAAAATATCAGACAAATCTAAACTGTGAAACAGTCTACAAAATAACTGACCAGTGCTGTTCATAATTGTCAAGATCATGGAAAGCAAAGACAGATAGGGGATTTTTTTCCTTTCCTTTTCTTTTTGTGGGGGGTGGGGGGTGGGGATTTTTACAGATTGGAGGAGAGTAAGGAGAAAGAAAAAAACCTAAACACGTCAGGGATTCCTGAACTAGGACCTGAACCAGAAAAAAAAAATAGACATCAATGGGAAAATTGGCAAAATTAGAATAAGGTATAATAATTTCTTGGTTATAATCACTGTATGTTTGCGTAAGATGTTTGCATTAGGGGAAGCTGGGTAAAGGATATATGAGAACTCTGTTCTATTTTTGCAATTTTTCATTTCAGTTATTCCATGAAACAAATGAGCTAAGGAAAGAATTTCCTGGTTTACAAGCAGAAATGGAAGGGAATAGACAGTCTAGAAATTCAGAGCCTCGTAAATATGGAAAGCCAACTATTTTTGGACTTTAAACATTAGAGATAAGATTTTTTACAGGCTTTGTGGCACCATAAGACTTCTCAATAAGCAAATGACTCAACCCTATAGAAAAGGTCAGATGAAAGGTGTGGTCTTCTCACTTACTGTTTCAGATAACCTCACAGTAGCTGGCATTACGTAGGGAAAGGGAGGCAAAGGAATAAGGAAGCAAAGACCTAAATTAGGCTAGAGAACTAAGTTTAAGAAAGAAACTTGAGTGTGGTTCTGGTACATAAAACTGGCTGGAGGTAAATAAGTCAGAAGCCTACAAATTTTTTGAGGAAATTATATTTCCAAAGAAATCTTGAATCAGACTGAAAAAAAAACTTTTGATTGACTGATTGAATGGTTAAACAACCGTTGCCACAACCCCTCCAGGTTTGTTCTATCAGAAGCAGACCTTAAAAGTTGTGCAGTCCCCAAGGAGGACATCCTTACCAATACCCACTGTTGATGTGGTTAAGGAGGACAAGGGAGAACCAACAGAGAATGGAACCTGGGAACATAAAGAAAAATGGACAAAGATGTCCATCCCAGAGAGCAGAATGAGGACCTAAACAGGGAAATCCTCCCATCCCCAGAATAGGGGACCTTCATATGTCTATTCAGGGGATTTCCATAATTACATAGATGAGTTAGCAACTGTATGTGTCTTGCATTCCTCCCTTTTCTAAATGGAAGCTTTTAATGCAGTTATCTTAGCCCTGTTCCACTATTTTGCATAGATTAGATGGGTGGGGGCAGTCTTTGTAATATGTACATATGCCACCTAACTATGAGGTGACACATCTGAACCTAAGTGTATCAACCACAGATCCTAGATGCAGTAACTGGATTGGACTGTGGGTGTTTCAGGAAGGGTGAATGTGTATATTCTACATGTGAGTAAAAGGGTTCAAATGCTATTTGGTGACTAGAATACTAATGCTGACCAAGAAATGTGTTTCTTCTCTTTTTCCTGCAGTTCTGATATTTCCCAACCCCCTTGCAGTTAGATGGGGCCATGTGACTGAATTCTGGCCATTGAAATGTGGATGATACTGATGTGCACCACTTTCAAGTCTGGCTTCTAAAACCTCTCATGAGTCCTCCATTCTCTATTTTCCCTGATCTGCTTGAAGGTCTTAGACAACAGAAGAACCTCTAGATGAAAGGAGCCTTGTTTTCCTCAATGATTATGGTGAAGAGAGTCCCCTCACCAACCTACATTGGACTTACAACATGGGTAAGAAATAATCCTTGGACTGACTTAAGATAATATTCCTTTCCTAAAACAATGGACCCTAAATGATGTAGCTGCAGAAGGGGAAAATCCAGTTCACTGAGATTTTGGGAGGTATTTGTTATAACAGTACAGTAGATTGTTTTATCAATATGATGAATCACACCTCCCTGTATTCACACCCTTGCCTAGTCTCCTTCAAAACTGACTTGGGCCTTGGCTATGCAACTTGTTTTGGCTATTGGAATATCAGTAAATATGACACAATCAGAGCCTTGAAAAGTGCTTGTGTATTAGGTCTTACCTTCTCTTGCTGCTGAGAACTCTTCTCCCACCAAGTAAAGAGGCTTGGCTAGCCTGCTGGAGACATAGGGCCCAGACATCAGGCAACACCAATTGTTAGACATATGAGAAAGGCCATATTGGAAAGCCTAGCCTCAGATTAGCTGCTAGATGACTGCAGCCACATAAGGGACCTGTAAGATCAGCAAAAGAATCTCCTAGCTAAATACAGCCCAAATGGTTGACCCACAGAATATGTAAGCAAATAAAATGGATGTTGTTTAGAGCCACTAAGTTTTAGGTTAGGTTTGTTACACAGCAAGAGGTAACTGATACAAAACAACTTATGCTGACTAATGTATTGAAATAGAGATAAGTCTGATCCTGATCAGAAGTGACTAATAACTATTCCAAAGATTGGGAGCATCGATATCTTCATGTGCCTATGAAGATATGTCCATACTTGTGGGATACCAACATGATCAGGAACTCTGCTTTAAGTAACTCTGTTCTCATCTATAAAATTAGGCTGGTGGATTAACATACTCTTAAAACAAATATGCTTTTATTGTTGCTCTTACTGATATTTCTTTCTGCCTTTAGTCCTCTAACCACTCCTACTTTGCCCCTTTCCATTTCTTCATCTAGACCATTTAGGGTACATTGTCTCAGGAAAGGAATATTGTCTTAGGTCAGTTTCAGTTCCCCAGAAGCAATGCCTGAGACAGGACTTCTTGGTCAAGTGATATGCTGTGGAAGTGCTCTCAGGAGAAAGAGACTGAAGGAAGAAAGATTAGGTCAGGAAAAAGCTAAGCAAGAATAGTCTCTCAAACAGATACCAGCTTTAGTCTGATTTCACAGGGAAGCTCTGGGGTATAAGTGGCACCATAGAGGTGGCCCATGATAGAGGAACAGGGCTGATCTTTTGTGTCCTCTGTCAATAAATCATTGACTGAGTTCTGGAGGGATGGGGAGTTGCCTTCCAGGAGAGATGGTAACCTTTTGGTAAAGGGCAATTCTCTGGTGAAGATGGTAGCTTTGAGTTATCAGCCAACAGTTTCCACAGATCTGGGCAGACAATAAACAGATCTACTACAAATATGTTCTCAGAAAATAGAGAAAAAAGAACCCCTTTTGGATTTTGAGTTTCAAAGCCTGGGGTCTGGGAGAATCAGAAATAACAAAGGATGAGAGAAAAACATAAAGTTATGGCAGGACTCCTCACTATTAAGATTAGAAAATAATTGTTCAGGCTTGGGAAAAGAAGAAATGATGTACTTACATGCCAGTGAGTCACTAAAAAGGATCCTGAGTTCTGCTCCCCAATTACCTAGGGGAGGTGTGGGGGGGGGACGCAAAAACCCTGGATGGTTTGGGAGGTCCTAGAACAGATTGACCTGTGCTGCTTTCTCAGGGGCAGCCAAGGAAAGAATGGTGGCATGGTATGTCTAGACAAGTGGGGCTCAATGGGGCTCAGTGTGATATAGAGCAGCAGAGTACTCCTGGTGGCCAAGAGGGGTCCAGAATTAGCATAGAGATACACCAGACCAGAAAGAGTCTCTTGCAGATGGGAATAAGAAATGATTAACTAACTCAGCAGTGACCTGTGGAGCTTGATGACCAAGACTCAGAAACCCCTTCTCACATTTCCTGATGCCTTCACACTAAATAAGTACCCAAATCTTAGATGCAAGCTTGTGCAAAGGACTAGGGGGCCTTCTGAATTACTTGAGAGAAAGTTAATTACTTAGTAATTAAATCCTGTACATTTGAATCTGTGGAATGAAATTTGTCCCCACTAACTGAGGTTTAAGTAATTTAAAAATTTCTTCCAACTCTACCATTTGAGAAATGTGTGTATGATAAATATGTATTGATGTATATGTAATGTTATACATATGTAACTATATATATCTTGAAATGTGCATATTTTGCCAAACTCCTATATGTATCCATCTACCTACATTGTAAAATAGTGGGTTTAAAATATATATTAATAGTTTGCCACAAGGTGGTACTAGAAAGCTATCTTTTGCATTTGGTCCTGGGTATTGAATGTCAATAATTTTAACATACAACTTCTGTTATTGTAGTAATGGCAATAATTATAGTAAACATTGAAATGAGAGAAATTCAGTTCAAGTGAGCCAGTGCTCATATCTAAAAATCATATTCTAGTGTAGCGGCTGTGGCTCAATCAGTAGGGCTCCCGTTTACCATATGGGAGGCCCCGGGTTCGGTTCCCGGGGCCTCCTGGTGAAGGCAAGCCTGCCCGCACGGCGTGGTTAGCTGACCCAGCGAGCACAAGCAGCAAGGGGGGGAGAAATGAATAAATAAATAAAATCTTAAAAAAATAAAATAAAATAAAATAAAAATCATATTCTTTCTGGAATATGCTATCAACTGGTTTGTATTCTTCCTCTTTTTCTTACCCACTCTCATGTTATCACAGTATATCCCAATCACTGGGAAAAACATTAAACTCATAATATATTCAAGACCCATACAGAAAAAATTTAAATAGGCATGATTTCTTAGGTCTCCATGTTTAAAATTTAAATGGGTATCTATAAAGAATGTGCCTCAATAGTACCTGGAAGACCCTTAATCCCTCACTCAAACACTAAAGCCCAGCCCCAAAATATGAACACAGTATGTCAATAGATACATTGTGTAACTTATTGAGCACTTGTTATTTTGTACTGAGGATGATTGAAGAGAGGAGGAAAACCATCTCTTCCAGGCACACTTGTCACGTTTCCTTTTTAAAAGAAGATGCTATTTTAAAGAGATGTACAGTAAATGTGGAAGAAGAAGGTTAGGGGAAGCTCACAGGGAAGAACTTTCTAAGTAAAGGGGTGGTATGTAAGAGAATGTACCAGGTCATAACCTTGAAAGCCCCTCCAAAGGAGAATGAAGAAGCAGGTTGAAGGGAGCAAGCAAGAAAGCGCTAGGTGATCAATGTGAGTCTAGTCTATGGCCTGGTAGCAGAGGAACTTCACCTTACTGGAAAGTGGAGCCACTATATGGTTTGAAGATAAGAGTGATATAAATATGAGAGCTGGCATGTGCCCTTATAGAACTATAAGGAAATCATGCTGTTAAGGTGCCAGTCAAGAGTAGGCTATAAAAATCAAGTGTAGAAATAATGACACTTTAAGAATTTATCTGTGGTTGTAACAAGACTAAGATGGGAATCTATGGGAGAATGTGGCAGAGTTGGGAGAATGAACTCCCCAGATTTTATCTTCTAGGAGACTGTTAAGAAGGACTCAGAAATGGGGCTATTCATGGAGCGCTTTCCTGGGGCCCCCTGAAAAGAAGAAAACATAAAAAAAACTACTGAAAACAGCAGGGTTTATTACTGAATATTTAGTAATTTCTCTCTATTGAAAAATCTAGTTTTTAAAGCATAGGCATAATTTACCCTTGCATGTAGTTGAAGAAGGATTAGATGCATTTTTCTAGCTTGACAGTGAATTTACATCATGCAAAAGAGTGAGTGTATTTTCCCCGTGGCCTACATAGTACTAGTAAATATAAATGCTTTGTCCCTCAATTATATTTTTCTTTAATTTTTTTTTCTTTTAAACTATGATAATAATTGAATCTGGGTGATGGTGTATATGGATATTCTTTGTACTATTTCTCTTTACTTTGGGGCATGTTTGAAAATATCAATAATTAAAAGAAAAGCTTTAAGAGTCTTTCCAGCCCCAACATGCATCAAGTTAGTAAACCTGCTTACACATAAGGGATAGGTTAAGAGAGAGGCCTTCCTTTAGGAAACGCAACCACCTTGTTTAAATGATTCATCCAAAAGTAGTCAACTTCAGCACCAGCACCGGAAGAAAGGCCAGCTCAGTTATCTCTCGGGAAGGAATTATATTTAAGAATACTCCCTTGCCAAATGTTTTGGGGCCATTTTTTTTCACACTTAATTAGGTAAACTGACTCAAATCTAACAATAAAAAGGAAAGGGGCCATGTGGTGAAAAGAAGATGTAAGGGACTTCAGTGCTGTGTGCTAAAAGCATGTGTACCACAATTGACTCAAGTCTCCTGAAACTATCCCCTGACTTTAATCCCTTCATCTTTTCTTTCCTGTAACTCCTGCTCCATATCTCAGGGTGGATGGGGCCTGAGTAGTGCCCTGAATTCACATCGGTGCCTTTGTACTTTGCCCTCAACCCCTTCCTCCCCTCCTGCCCACAAGAACTATGATATAGACTATTTCCAGAAAGTTTTAAATCAGTCCTAAGGACTGAATAGTCTTCTCAAAGCATCCTGGGGACTATTTCCATTTAATAAGGGAGCTTAAAGAGGAACCTCCAAAATGCAAAGAAATAAACCTCTATGATATGATTTCAGGAAATACGATAGCCATTGAAGAGTTTGCAAACTTGGGGCTCCATCTCATTATACCCTAAATAAAAGCATGAAAGTTCTCACTAGTCTATCTGCTTGTAAGACTAACCCCTTGTCAAGAATTAGGTATCAGGGAAGCGGCTGTGGCTCAATCAGTAGGGCTCCCGTTTACCATATGGGAGGCCCCGGGTTCAGTTCCCTGGGGCCTCCTGGTGAAGGCAAGCCCGCCCGCACGGCGTGGTTAGCTGACCCAGCAAGCACGAGCAGCAAGGGGAGGATAAATGAATAAATAAATAAAATCTTTAAAAAAAAAAAAAGAATTAGGTATCAGAAACCATGGAGGGGAGAAGACAGTGGCTTAGGATACTAAAAGAGAAAAACTGCCAGCCAAGAATTCTGTATCCAGCAAAATTGACCTTCAGATATGAAGGTGAGTATAAAATATTCACAAACAATCAGAAACTAAGAGAGTTAGTAAAAAAGAATCCACCTGTGCAGGAAATATTAAAGGAAGACTTAGAACCTGAAAGAAAAAGGCAGGAGTGAGAGGCCTGGAAGAGAGTATAGAAGAAAGAATAGCTGAAAAGTTAACCAAAACTGTAAAAAGACTGGCAAAAATAAGACATGAAAACCAAAGAATAAAATGGTAGAAATAAATAATGCATTTACAGTAATATGATTGAATGTGAATGGATTAAATTCCCCAATCAAAAGACAATACACTGACAGAATGGATAAAAAAATATGAGCCATCCATATGCTTAGACCCAGGGAAACAAATAGGCTGAAAGTGAAAGGTTGGAAGAAGACACTCCATGCAAATAGTAACCAAAAAAAGAGCATGGGCAGCTATACTATATCAGACAAAAAAGACTTTAAATGCAAAAAAGTTATAAGAGATACAGAAGGCCATTATATATTAATAAAGAGAAAATCCACCAGGAAGAAATAACAGTCATAAATATCTATGCATCTAACCAGGGTGCCCCAAAAATACATGAGGCAAACTCTGGCAAAACTGAAGGGAGAAATAGACATCTCTACAATAATAGTTGGAGACTTCAACACCCACTCACATCATTAGGTAGAACAACTACTCAGAAGATCAACAAGGAAACAGAGAACTTGAACCATATGATAAATGAGTTAAACTTAACAAACATATACAGAACGCTACATCCAAACTCAGTGGGTTATACATTCTTCCAAGTGCCCATGGATCTATTCTCAGGATAGACTACATGTTCGGTCACAATGCAGCTCTCAATAAATATGAAAAGATTGAAATTATACAAAACACCTTCTCAGACCATAATGAAATGAAACTGGAAATCAATAATAAACAAGAAAAAAGTAAACTCACAAATGTGTGGAGGCCAAACAACATACTCCTAAATAATGCATGGGTCAAAGAAGAAATTGCAAGTGAAATCAGTAAAAATATTGAGACAAATGAAAACGAGAATACAACTTATCAAAACTTATGGGATACAGCGAAGACATCTTAAAAGGGAAATTTATAGACCTAAATGCCTATATTTAAAAAGAAGAAAGAGCTAAACTCAAAGATTTAATTGAAGAACTAGATAAATTAGAAAAAGAACAGCATACAAATCCCAAAGGAAGCAAACAGAAAGAAATAATGAAAGATTAGAATAGAAATAAATGAAATTGAGGAAAAAAAGAGAGAAAATCAATAAAATGAAAACCTAGTTCTGTGAGAAGATCAATAAAATTGGCAACACCCTAGTTAGAGTAACAAAGAAAAAAAGGGGGAAGATGCAAATAAATACAATCAGAAATGAAAGAGAGGAAGTTACGACTGACCCCACAGAAATAAAAAGGATCAGAAGAGGATATTATGAGAAACTGTATGCCAGCAAACTAGACAACTTAGACAAAATGGACAAATTCCTAGAAATTTATAAACAACCTACACTGACACCACAAGAAATACAAGAACTTAACAAACCAATCACATTTAAAGAGATTGAACCTGTCTTCAAAAATCTCCCAGCAAAGAAAAGTCCAGGACCAGATGGCTTCACAGGTGAATTCTACCAAGCACTTCGAAAAGAATTAACACCAATCCTGTTTAAACTCTTCTGAAAAATTGAAAAGGAGGGAAAACTACCAACACATTTTATGACATCAACATCACCCTAATACCAAAGCCAGATAAAGATACTAAACTACAAGGAAAGAAAATTACAGCCCAATCTCTCTATTGAACATAGATGCAAAAATTCAAACTGCCTACTTTACAAAATTAGAAAAGGCAATTACTAAATCCATTAGGATGGGAAAGTGCACCTAAATAGCCAAAAGCATTCTAAAAGAGAAGAGCAACATGGGAGGAATTTCACTGCCTGACCTTGAAACATATTACAAAGCTACAAGTGGTCAAAACATATTATTGGCATAAAGATAGACACATCAATCAGTGGAATAGAATTGAGAATCCAGAAATAAACCTTTATATCTACAGCCAACTGGTTTTTTACAAACCTACCAAGTATATTTTACCAGCACAAGAGTTTCTTCAACAAATGGTGCTGGGTGAAATGGATATCCATAAACCAAAAGAATGAAAGAGGACCCCTATCTCACTCCCTGGACCAGAATCAACTCAGATGAATGTAAGACCTAAATATAAAAGCCAGGACCATAAAACTACTAGAAGAAAATGTAAGGAAACATCTTCAAGACCTTGTAGTAGGTGGTAGTTTCTTGGACCTTACACCCAAAGCACAAGCAACAAAAGAAAAAAATAGATAAATGGGACCTCCTCATAATTAAAGGACTTTGTCAAAAGGGTAAAAAGGCAGCAGACTCAATGGGAGAAATTATTTGGAAATCACATATCTGATAAGGGTTTAAGATCCATGATATATAAAGAGATGTTACAACTCAGCTATAAAAAGACAAATGACTTGATTAAAAAATGGACAAAAAAAAGGAAAAATAACACAAAAAAATAGAGAAAATTTTTTAAAAATTTAAAAACTGGGCAAAAGACTTGAATAGACCTTTGTCCAAAGAAGAAATACAAATGCCAACAACAACAAAAAAAAATGCATAAAAAAATGTTTAAACACAAGGAAGGTGTTTTAGTTTGCCTAGCGATTTGGGAAATGCAAATCAAAGCTACAATGAGCTATCATTTCACACCTATTGGAATGACCAGTATGAAAAAGACAGAACATACAAGTGTTGGAAAGGATTGGAGAGATAGGGATGCTTTTTCACAGGTGTTGTGAATGTAGAATGGTACAGCCACTGTGTAGGATTTTTTGGCAGTTCCTAAAGAAGTTGAATATAGATTTGTGACTTGACAATACCACTAACTAGGAATCTACTCAGAAGAACTCAGAGCAGGAACATGAACAGACATCTGCACACTGATGTTCATAGTGGTGTTATTCACAATTGACAAAAGATGGAGACAATCTACATACCCATAAATCAGTGAACAGATAAACAAATTGTAGTGCATACACACAGTGGAATATTATGCAGCTGTAAGAAGAAATGAAGTCATGAAGCATAAGACTACATGGATGAACCTGGAGGACATTATGTTGAGTGAAGCAAGCCAGATACAGAAGGACAAATACTATATGATTGCACTATTATGAAATAAAAAACATTGTGTAAACTCATAGAGTTAATAACTAGACTTTAGATCACCAGAAAATAGAATGAGATTAAAGGGAGGGGCAAGATGGCAGCAGAGTAAGGAGCTCCTAGAGTAAGCTCATCCTACAGGGCAGTTAGTGATTGCCCAGTGCTATCTAAAGCCCCTGTTTGGGGGCTCCAGGAGACCAGAGGAGCATCCTGCAACAACCTTGAGAGAGTGGAAATAGGAGACTGCCCATCTGCAGAGAAGATTCATGAGTAGAGCACTCCACGCTGCAGAGGCCACTGCCTGCTGCACAAGCCACCTTGGGAGATATTCCATGGCTGGAATTGGAAGCTCCATTTCCCAAAAATGGGGGGGGAGGGGATGGTGGAGATGATCTGGCACCAACTTCAGCTACTGATTAGTAAATTTTACTGATCAAAGTATAATCCTAAAAACAGCTGAAGTTGAGCCTGTCCAAGTCAGAAAGAGGCCAGGACTGCCATTTTAACTCCACCCCCCAGCATAGATTGCTGCCCACACCTGCAGCCCTATCCCTACCCTAGGCCAGGGAGGAAGGGGAATGAAGCTTCATCAGTCTCTCCAGGCAACTACAGATGGTTTTGGCTTGCATGACTTGGATTATTACACATGGCTATGGCTCTGTCCCTACCCTTCATAAAGGAGAAAAGTAGGAGAAGTTTCATCGGTCCCTGGGACAACAGGGTCAGTTTCAGCCTCCACAGCTCATAGCACCAACTACATCCTTGGCTCCTACTACACAATCAGCAAGGAAGAAAGGGAAAGAAAGCCCTAAACTAAAGAGAGAAACTGCACCCAGAATAAATACATCTAGTAAGCCAGATGCCAACAAAATTATTAAGAAGACACTGGATGAGTACAAAGAAGAATTTGAAAGCATACATAGAAAAATAGCAGCTCTTATGGTAATAAAAGGCACAATAAATGAAATTTAAAAATACAATGGAAGGACAACCAGCAAGATGGTGGCAGAGTAAGGAGCTCCAATAGTCAGACTGTGCTACAGGGCAGTTAGTAATCACTAAGAGCTATCTAATGCACCTGTTTTGGGGCTGCAGGAGACCAGAACCACATCCTACAATATCCTTGAAAGAATGGAAGGAGGAGACTGCCCATCTGCAGAGAAGATTCGTGAGGAAAGCACTCCACACCGCAGAGGCTCTTGCCCAAACCTATTCCGTGGCTGGAATTGGAAGCTCTATTTCCCAGGAATGGCAGAGGAGGAGACAGTTGGGCACCGACTTCAGCTGCTGATTAGTAAATTCGGCTGGATAAAGTCTAATCCTAAGAACAGCTAAAGTTTGAACCTGTCCAAGTTGGAAAGACAGGTAGCTGCCATTTTAACTTCGCCCCCAGCATGAGGGGAAATGGGGCTGATTGAAAATCACAGGTCTGGTAGAGACCAGCTCCTTTCCATCCAGATCAGACTGGAGCTCTAGCCTAAGCCCCAGGCTCACCTCTGGCAGGGAGGAAGCTGGGGGACCAACACCAGCCTCTCCAGATAACTGCAAGCCATGCCGCAGAGGCCAGTGCTCATCCTACTCTGGTGGCACAAGCTATCTCAGGAACTGTTCTGTGGCTGGAGTTGGAAGCTCCATTTCCCACACACAGACGAGGAAGAGATGGTTGTCCACCGACTTCAGCTACTGATTAGAAATTCAGCTGGCTTAAGAATAACCATAAGAACAGTTAAACTTTGAACCTGTCCAAGTCAGAAAGAGGCCAGTAGCCACCATTTTAACTCTGCCCCTGGCATGAGGGGAAGTGCAGAACATTTAAAAATCACAATGACGGCAGGGACCAGCTTCTTTCCACCCAGATTGGACTGCAGCCCTAATCTAGGCTTCAGCTCCACTTCTGGCAGGGAGAAAGCTGGTCAGATCTGCACCAGCCACTGTGGTAACTGCAGGTCCATTCGGCCAGCACAGACTGAATAGTTGGAAGTCTACCTGGGCAAATGCAGTCACTTTGGACCCACATGGCATAGATTGCTGCTCATACATGCAGCTCCAACGCCTCCACAGGCAGGGGAGAAAGGAGTGTGAAGCTTCATCAGTCTCTCTGGGCAACTACAGATAGTATTTGGCCTGCATGACTTGGGTTATTATACACAGCTGTGGCTCTATCCCTACCCCTGGCAAAGAAGAAAGATGGGAGAAGCTTCATTGGTCCCTGTAAGCCTCCACAGCTTACAAGACCAACTACATTCTTGGCTATTACTATGCAAACAACAAGGGAGAAAGGGCAAAAAGCCCTAAACTAAAGAGAAAAACTGAGCCCAGAATAAATACATCTAGTAAGCCACTTGCCAAGACACCAACAAAAAAATTACAATCCATACCAAGAAACAGGAAGATATGCCCAGTTAAAGGAAAAAGATAAGCCTCCAGATGACATAAAGGAGTTGATTCAATTAATCATAGATGTTCAAAAAAAAAAACTCCTTAAAAATTCAATGAGATGCACCACACTAAGGAACCGAGAGAGACTATAACAACAAACAAAAGAGTCCCATCCATCAGCCATATGGGATTGAAGCCCCCTCTCAATTAGAGGTGGAGTGGGCATCACCATCCAAGAACCCTCAGGATTGGGGGATAAAATATGGACTAGAATGGAGTTACTGATATTCTACTATAGACTTATTGTGATTCTAGCAATGGAAGAAATTATATCATGGAGGTGGAGACAGTGGCCACTTGAGGTGCTGAAGTCAGGGAGAGGGAAAAAGAGGTGTAATATGGGGACATTTTCAGGACTTGGAATAGTCCTGAATGACATTGCAATGACAGATACAGGACATTATATATCCTGCCATAACCTACTGAATTGAGTGGGAGAGAATGTAAACTACAATGTAAACTATAATCCATGCTTAGTGACAATGCTCCAAAATGTATTCATCAATTGCAATGAATGCACCACACTAATGAAAGAGTTGTTAATGTGGGGGAAAGTGGGAGGTGTGGGGACTGGGGCATATGGAAAGCCCTTATATTTTTTTTATGTAGCATTTTATGTAATCTAAGTATCTTTTAAAAATAAATTAAAAATATATTTTAAAAAATTCAATGAGATGGCTAAAGAGATTAAGGATATTAAGAAGACTTTGGATGAGCACAAAGAAGAATTTGAAAGCATTCATAGAAAAGTATCAGATCCTGTGGGAATGAACGTCACAAGAAATGAAATTAAAAATACACTGGAGGCATATCACACCAGATTTGAGGAGACAGAAGAAAGGATCAATGAGCTTGAAGACATCTCCTCTGAAAGTAAACAGACAAAAGAACAAATGAAGAAAAGAATGGAAAAAATTGACCAAGGTCTCAGGGAACTAAACAACAGCAAGAGATGTGCAAACATACATGTTATGGGTGCCCCAGAAGAAGAGAAGGGAACATGGACAGAATATTTGAAGAAATAGTGGTAGAAAATTTCCCAGCCCTAATGATGGACATAGATATCCATGTCCAAGAAGCACAATATACTTCCATCTGAATAAATCTGAATAGACCAACTCCAACACACATACTAATCAGAATGTCAAATGCCAAAGACAAAGCGAGAATTTGAGAGCAGCAAGAGAAAAGTGATGCATAACGTATAAAGGGTACCCAATAAGATTAAGTGCCACTTTCTCATCAGAAACCTTGGAGGCAAGAAGGCAGTGGCATGATATAGTTAAAATACTGCAAGAGAAAAACTACCAGCCAAGAATCTTTTATCTGGCAAGACTGTCTTTCAAAAATGAGGGTGAGTTTAGAATATTCACAGATAAACAGAAACTGAGAAAGTTTATAACAAACTGACTGTGCAGGAAATACTAAATGGTGTGGTACAATCTGAAAAGACAGGAGCAGCTTGGAAGAGAGTCTAGAACTGAAGATTATTATCAGTAAAGGTAACTAAAAGTTTCAAAAGAGTGGTGAAAATAAAATATGACAGATAAAACCCAAAGGTTAAAATGGGTGAAATAAAAACTGCCTTTATAGTATTAACACTGAATTGCTGTAAACTCCCCAATCAAAAGACAGACTGGTGGAATGGATAAGAAAATAATGAACCATTTATATGCTGTCTACAAGAGACTCACCTTAGACCCAAGAATATCAATAGATAGAAAATGGAAGCCTGGAAAAAGATATTACACACATACAATAACAAAAAATAAATAAAGTAGAGTAGCTATACTTATATCAGATGAAATACACTTTAAAAGCAAAACTGTTTTCAAGACAAGGAAGAACATTCTATACTAATAAAAGGAGCAATTCACCAGAAAGAAATAATAATCATAAATGTATATGCACCTATCCAGGATGCCCCAAGATATAAAAGGCAAACATGAGCAAAAGTGAAAGGAGAAATAGATATCTCCACAATAATAGTTGGAGACTTCAGTACATGACTCTCAGCATTAGATAGAACAACTGGGCAGAATATCAATAAAGAAAGAGACAGTTTGAATAACATAACAAATGGATTAAGCCTAATAGACATAACAAAACATTGCACCCCAAAACAGCAGGATATACATTATTTTTAAGTGCTCATGGATCTTTCTCTATGATAGACTATATGTTGGGTCACAAAGCAAATCTCAATAAATTCAACAAGATCAAAATTATACAAAGCATGTTCTCTGATCATAATGGAATAAAGCTGGAAATCAAAAAGAGGCAGAAAAAGGGAAAATTCACAAATTTATGGAGATTAAATAACACACTCTTAAATAATTTGTGGGTCAAAGAAGAAAATTTGAGAGAAATCAGTAAATACGTTGAGATGAATGACAATGAGAACACAACATATTAGAACCAATGGGATGCAGTGAAGGCTGTCTTGAGAGGGAAATTTATAGGCCTCAATGCTTACATTAAAAAAGAAGAAAGGGCTAAAAATCAATGACCTAACTACACAGCTGGAGGAATTAGAAAAAGAACAGCAAACTAATCCCAAAGCAAGTAGAAGGAATGAAATAACAAAGATCAGAGCAGAAATAAATGAAATTCAGAATAAAAAAATGATAGAATTAACAAAACCAAAAATTTTCTTCAAGATTAACAAAATCAACAAACCCTTAGCTAGAATGACAAAGAAAAAAAGAAGATACAAATAAATAAAATTAAAAATTAAAATGGGGACATTACTACTGAACCCCTGGAAATAAAAGAGATCATAAGGGGATACTAGTAACAACAACTGTATGCCAAAAAACTAGACAAGGTAGATGAAATGGAAAAATTCCTAAGAACTGAATTTTCACCTTCACTGAACCTAGAAGAAATAGAAGACCTCAACAATCCAATCACAAGTAAAGAGATTGAAACAGTCACCAAAAAACTCCCCAAAATGAAAAGCGCAGGACCAGATGATTTCTGAGGTGAGTTCTACCAAGCATTCAAGTAAGACTTATTACCAATCTTATTCAGTCCACCAGGGCAGTGCTGATCAGCCACCTATCTCTGCCTCCTCTCTGATGTAATTCCTCTCTTTGCCTAGGCGGTTGGGCATGACCACCTGTCTGAGGAGATCCCACTTCCCTTCCCCTGTTGAGATGGGGTCCCTTCCATATTCAAGAGGGGCCCAGCTGACTAAAATCATCACAAGGAAATCACAATCCACCCTCCCAGTGACCTCTTCCTTGCAGGGAATCTGCTATCTCACTCCTGTTTGCAGCAGGGGGCCAGGGGCACCACCTAGTCTATCTGCCCTGAGGGCCACTTATGTGTGCTACTTTCAGTCACCAAGGTAAGCAACCCACAATTTTCTCCTGGCTTCCGTATCTGTCCAGTACCCTCCTAGATGACTCAGAGCACCTTCCTGTGAAGGTAGACATCTGCTCTACTCTCAGTTAGATACAATTCACCAGAGTTTTACTCCCTAAAACCCAGTTCAGAACCTGCAGAGGGCAGGCTGCAGGGCAAGAGATTGATGAACACCAGCAGCTAAGAAGATCCTCATGGGTCTAAGAGAGAAGACTGTTTTTCTGTGTGTTTTTTTTCCTGTCCCCTTTCTTAAACAAGTCAATGCTGTCTTGTTTCTTGTTTGTTGTGTATCCCCTTCCTTTGTTTCTCTGCTTGTTTTTCTTTTTTTTTCCTTTTCTTCTTTTGTTTACTGATTTACTTTACCTATGCTATTTCTTTTCTCTCCTTCATCTTTATATCTTTTGTTTTCTGTTATTATTCTTTCATTCCACCCCCTTTTTTTTTTTTTTGGTCTCCAATTTCTCCTTTCTTTTTCTCTCTCTCCCTTTTTCTGTTTACTTTCTTTTTTACTTTTTTTCTTTCTCTCTTCTCTTTTCTCTTGCCCTCTTCTTACCATTACAGCCTTTTAATTCATTCTATATATTTTTCTCTATTCTGTTTCTTGTTTCATGTTTCTATTCCACTTTTCTAATTTTATTCCTCTGTGCTTCTTACTCATGTTAATTTTTCAATTTCCCAGGTCTTGTAAAGTTGCTTTCCTAACTTTTACTATTATTATTACTATTATTCTTTTTCTCTTCCTATCTCTTTCCTTTTCTCTAGTCCTAATTTTTTTTTTCTTTCAAAGGAACATAGACAAAAACAAGCAAATAGAATGAGTGGAACAAAGTGTCACAGTGAAACCTTACCACACACACAACAACAACAAAAAAATAAAACCATAGAATAGAGAGAGAAGCTAATCAACTGAATAAACCCTTCAAGACAAACAGATGCCTAGACACCAACAAAAAATTACAAGCCATACTAAGAAATGGAAAGACAGGGCCTACCAACGAACAAGCTAAAAACCAGGAGTAGACACAGAACATGGAATAACTAATCAGAGATGTCCAAACAAATATCATGAATCAACTTAATGAAGTGAAGGAAGAGATTAAGAATATTAAGAAGACACTGGGAGAACATACTGAAGAAATTGTAAACATACATTTAAAAAAAGATAATGGATATGATGGTGATGAATGGCACAATCCAAGAAATCAAAAATACACTGGAAGCACACAACTGCAGATTTGAACAGGCAGAGGAAAGAATCAGCGATGTGGAAGACAGTACATCTGAAATCAAAAGAACAGATAAATAAAAAGATAGAAAAAATTCAGGAGGGACTTAGGGATTTGAATGACAACATGAAATGCCCAGACATATGTATTATAAAGCATCCCAGAGGGAGAAGAGAAGGGAAAAGGGACAGAAGAAGTGCTGGAGGAAATAATGGCTGAAAACTTCCCAACCCTATTGAGGGAGATGGACGTACATGTCCAGGAAGTGCAGTGAACCCCAAAAAGTATAAATCCTAACAAGCCTACACAAAAACACATACTTGTCAAATTGTCCAATGCTCAAGACAGAGAGAATACTGAAAGCAGCAATAGAAAAGAGAAACATCACTCAAAAGGGTAACTCGATAAGATTAAGTGCTGATTTCTCATCTGAAACCATGGAGGCAAGAAGGCAGTGGTATGATATAGTTAAGTTGCCAAAAGAAAAAAACTTCCAGCCAAGAATTCTCTATCCAGCAAAGCTGGCATTCAAAACTGAGGGAGAGCTCAAAAGATTTATGGGTAAACAGAAATTAAGAGAATATGTGAATAAGAAACCTGCCCTTCAGGAAATACTAAAGGGAGTTCTGCAGTTGGAAAGGAAAAAACAGGAGAGAGTTAGAGGAGAGTGTAAGAACAAATAAAAGGATAAAAAGAGAAATAAAAACAACATACAGCATACATAAATATAAAGATAATATGGCTAATGTGAGTAATTCCTTGACAGTAATAGCATTGAATGTTAATGGACTAAACTCACCAGTCAAGAGACACAGATTGGTAGAATGGATCAGGAAGTATGAACCATCTATATGCTATCTACAAGAAACCCACCTCAAATCCAGGATGCAAGGAGGCTGAAAGTGAATAGTTGGAAAATAATTTTACAAGAAAACAATAAACAAAAAAGGGCAGGAGTAGCTATACCAATATCAGACAAAATAGACTTCAAATGCAAAACTATTGTAAGAGACAAAGAAGGACACTATATATTAATAAAAGCAGTAATCTTCCAGGAATAAAGAACAATCATAAACATTTATGCACCTAATCAGGGTGCCTCAAAATACACGAGGCAAACACTGGAAAAACTAAGTGGAGAAATAGATGCCTCTACAATTATAGCGGGGGACTTTAATACACCATTATCTCAATGAGATTCAATAAAGAAACAAAGACTTTGAATAATACATTAGACAGAACATCTCAATGAGAATAAAAAAAGAAACAAAGACTTTGAATAATACATTAGAGTACCTGGACCTAATAGACATATAGAGAACATTACACCCAAATACAGTAGGATATGCATTCTTCTCAAGTGCACATGGTCTCCAGGATAGACCACATGTTAGGCCACAGAACAATTCTCAATGAATTCAGAAAGATCAAAACTATACGAAGTAATTTCTCTGAAATTTCTGCTGGAAATCAGTAAGGGGCAGAGAACCAGATTAGGCACAAGGATATGGAAGGTAAACAACATACTCTTAGACAAATAGTGGGTCAAGGAGGAAAACTCAAAAGAAATTAGTAACTACCTTGAAATGAATGAAAATGACAATACAACGTATCAACACCTAAGGGATGCAGCAAAAGCAGTACTGAGAGGGGAATTTATAGCTATAAATGCCTATATTAAAAAAGAAAAAAGAGCTAAAATTAAAGACCTAACTGCACACGTGGAGGAATTAGAAAAAGAGCAACAAACTAACACCAAAGGAAGTAGAAAAAAAGAAATAACAAAGATTAGAGCAAAACTAAATGAAATTGAAAATAAGAAAGCACTAGAAAAAATAAACAAAACCAAAACCTGAGTAATAAAATTGACAAACCCTTAGCTAGACTAACAAAAATAAAAAGAGAGAAGATGCAAATACATGGAATAAGAAATGAAGAAGGGAATATCACCACTGACCCCACAGAAATCAACAGTATCATAACCGGATACTTTGAAAAATTATATGACAACAAGGTGGAAATTTAGAGGAAATGGACAGATTCATAGAAACACCAACAGCCTACATTGTCAAAATAATAAATTGATGAATTCAACAAACCAATCACAAGTAAAGAGATAGAATTAGTCATCAAAAACCTCCCAACTAAAAAGAATCCAGGACCAGATGGCTTCACAGGTGAATTCTACCAAACATACCAGAAAGAACTAACACCAATCCTGCTTAAACTCTTCCAAAATATAGAAGTAGAGGGAACATTTCCTAACTCATTCTATGATGCCAACATGACCCTAATACCAAAACCAAAGATATCACTAGAAAGGAAAACTATAGACCAATCTCTCTAATGAACCTAGATGCTAAAATCCTCAACAAAATACTTGCTAATCATATTCAACAACACATCAAACAAATTATACACCATGACCAAGTGGAGATCATCCCTGGTGTGCAAGGATGGTTCAAAATAAGAAAATCAATCAATGTAATGCATCACATAAACAGATCAAAAGAGAAAAACCACATGATTATCTCTATAGATGCAGAAAAAGCATTCGACAAAATACAGCAACCTTCCTGATAAAAAGACTGCAAAATATAGGAATAGCAGGAAACTTCCCACAACATGTTAAAAGGTATATATTAAAAACCCACAGCTAACATCATATTCAATAGTGAAATCCTAAATGCTTTCCCTCTTGGGAACAAGACAAGGATGCCCACTTTCACTGCTTCTATTCAACATAGTATTAGAAGTACTTGCTCAAGCACTTAGGCAAGAAAAAGATATAAAAGGCATCCAAATTGGAAAGGAAGAAGTAAAAATTTCGCTATTTGCAGAGGACATGATCCTATACATAGAAAGCCCTGAGAAATCTACAACAGAGCTTCTAGAGCTTATAAATGAGTTCAGTTAAGTCTCAAGTTATAAGATCAATGTGCAAAAATCAGTAGCATTTCTATACACCAATAATGAGCAATCTGAGGAGGAAATCATGAAAAAAAAATTCCATTTACAATAGCAACTAAAAGAATCAAATACCTAGGAATAAATTTAACTAAAGATGTAAATGACTTATATGCAGAAAACTACAAAACACTGTTAAGAGAAATCAAAGAAGACTTAAATGGAAGAATATTCCCTGTTCATGGATAGGGAGACTAAATATCATTAAGATGTCTATCCTACTCAAACTGATCTACAGATTTAATGCAATCCCAATAAAAATCACAACATTTTTTTACTGAATTGGAAAAACTTACTATGAAATTTATTTGGAAGGGCAAGAGGTCTAGAATAGCCAAAGATGTATTGAAAAAGAAAAATGAAAGCAGATGAATCACACTACCTGACTTTAAAACATACTACAAAGCTACAGTGCTCAAAACTGCATGGTATTGGCACAAGGATAGACATACTGACCAATGGAACTGAATTGATAGTTCTGACATAGATTCTTGCATATACAGTCAACTGATATTCGACAAGGCCACCAAGCCCATTCAACTAGGAGAGAATCACCTCTTCAAAAAATAGTGCTTGAAGAACTGGATATCCATATCCAAAAGAGTGAGAGAGGAACACCATCTAACACCTTATACAAAAGTGGATCAAAAATCTAAATATAAGAGCCAAGACCATAAAGACCTTGGCAGATAATGTAGGGAAGCATCTACAGGGTCTTGTAATAGGAAATGGTTTCATGAACTTTACACCCAATGCATGAGCAATGGAAAAAAAAAAAGATAAATGGGACCTCCTCAAAATTGAAAACTTTTGCACCTCAAAGCAGTTTGTCAAGAAAATGAAAAGGCATCCTACTCAAAGGAAGAAAATATTTGGTAACCATATATCTGACAGGGGCCTAATATCCAGCATATAAAAAGAAATCCTACACCTAGAAAATGAAAAACAAAGAACCCATTTGAAAAATGGTCAAGTGATTTCAATACACACTTCTCTAAAGAAGAAATACAAATGGCTAAAAAGCACATAAAAGATGCTCAACATCGCTAGCTATTAGGGAAATACAAATCAAAACTACAATTAGATATGATCTTACACCCATAAGACTGGTAGCTATTAAAAAAACAGAGGACTATAAGTGTTGGAGAGGATGGAGGAATGGGAACCCTCATCCACTGCCGGTGGGAATGTAGAATGGTTCAGCCACTGTGGAGGACAGTGTGGTTGTTCCACAGAAAACTAACTATAGAACTGCCATATGATCCAGCAACTCCATCACTGGGTATATACCCTGAAGAACTGAAAGCAAGGACAAAAAGAGATATATGCACACCAATGTTCATAGCGGCATTATTCACTATTGCCAAAACTTGAAATCAAACCAAATGCCCTTCAACAGATGAATGAATAAACAAATTGTGGTATATACATACAATGGAATATTACTCAGCTGTAACAAGGACTGCAGTATTAACACACGGGATAACATGGATGAATCTTGAGGACCTTATGTTGTGTGAAGCAAGCCAGGCACTGAAGGACAAATATTACATGACCTCACTGATATGAATTAAGCAAATTGAGTGGACTCACAGCACTAGAGTCTGGAAGATAGGTTTATAGAAAATAGAAAGGAAGAAGAAGGTTGTCAGCCAACGCCAATATGGGCAAAATCTATGATAAGGGGAATTGTGTAGTTGTAAAGTGGAGGGGCATGACAGTGGTGAAATGATACTTTCCAGTTATGTGGTGCTGGTTTCTCAGGGGGTGGGGTGAGGAGGGTGGATGTGACTGTCTATGGAACTGGGGGGAGGGTTGGGAGAGGTAGCAGATGAACACTGGGGATTGGTGGGTACATGGTTGAAACTACAATGTTTGGAATGCTCGTTTGGCAATATAGCAAGTGAGGGTTGCTGGTTTCGGGTGTTCGCTGTGGGGGGAGGATTTGGGACAGGGCACACCTGGGGCAGATTTCTAGGGAGTGTATGAATGTTCGTCTTGCCATAGTCTGCTATATCAGTGAGTGGAGACCCACAAAATGAGCAACAAGATGGTCGACTCCCATCTTGGGGAAGCCTGCTATTCTCAAATAGAGGGGCAGGAGTCTCTCAAAAGCATGGGCAGTGCCTAATAGGGGAGGGAAGACCAGTGTGTCAAACCCTTAGTGTTGTTGCAAGTGACTATGAATTTTTTCCTTTAAGGAGGGAAGCCTTGTGGTGGCCATGGGTCCCAAGGGCAGGGAGAGGGAGGAATAGAATAGATGGAACAGGGGGCATTTTGAGGGGCATGGAAATGTTCTACATAGTCTTGCTATGATGGATACAGGCCATATTAAATTACATCAAAATTTATAAAAGCATATGGTCCAAAATGTAACCAATAATGTAAACATTGACCATGGTTGGTAGCTATGTTTCAATATTTGTACATCAGCTGTAACAAACGTACCATCCCATATACAATGTTATTAATAGGAGAAGGGGGTAAAGGCAAAGGATGTTGCATATATGAGAGTCCCCTGTATTCGGTACGTGAGTTTTCTGTAACCTAAAACTTATCTGAGGACGTGATGGTTAGGCTAATGTGTCAACTCGGCCAGGTAATTGTGCCCAGTTGTTTCATCAAGCAAACACTGAGCTAATTGTAATACAGGAACATTTATGGACTTCAGTCACCAGTGAGTTTACTACATACATAGCTGATTACAGCTACATCAACCAGGAAGATTGCCATCAGTAATGAGTGATGCTTTATCCAATCAGTTGAATGCCTTAAAAGGCAAAGTGATTTCAGCATTCAGAGAGAATTTTCCAGCTCTTCTTTGGGCAGCCAGTGTCTCCTGGAAACTCATCAAGGACCTTAATTGGACTTTCATCGGAGCCCCTGGTTTGCAGCCTGGCTGCGGAACCTGGACTTCTGCAGCCCTATGGTAATGTGAGAGACTCTTATAAAATCTCACATTATTGACAGATATCTCCTGTTGATTCTGTTTCCCTAGAGTACCCTGACTAATACAGCTTGGTACTGGGAGTGGTTCTTGAGGAACAGAGTCTTAAACATAGGGTGTCTGAGGTGGTTCTGGAAGTTTTTCAATTGGCTCTCAACTCTAATTGGACTCAAGGATACTAATGACTCCCTTTCCAATAATGAAGAGACTGCCCATGGCATGAGTTGGTAATTGAGATACGCAAAATATCATCACTTGATTCCCCTACTTCCACGCTTATCAAAAGCAAGGATCTGGGAGAGAGTGTTTTCAATACCTTAACAGAGTTTTGTGGAGTCAAAAGGTATAATGATGTTGGCTGGCTTCTCCTAGATACTCCAGATACAGTTACAAAAGAAAGAGATGAGCTAACGACTTCAAATTTGAAACTTAAATGCCTCATGGATGATGTGGACGTTTCTATGTATGCTCTGAAAGAAAATCTTGTCTCCTGCAGCCACAGACTTGAGATATCTCAGAACCAAACTCAGACTCTCATTGTACTAAAATCTTAACCCTGCAGGGTTTCTGCAGTTAAAGTGAAGGCTTTGATTGGAAAGGAGTGGAAACCGAGGGTTGGGATGGAGACATATCGGAGGGTGATAATATTGGTGGAGACATTCGAACCCTAAATTCTGCAGAGACTTTGCCAAATAAACCTGTGATGGCCTGCCCTGTGGAGACCACACCTTGTCAACATTGTATCACCCAGCCTCCAGGCTGCCCCAGGGAGTTCAGATCTCCTTCCAGCCCTGAGCCAGGTACCAGCTAAACTCCAGCATGCACTGCCTAGCCTCCAGTCTGCCCTGAGAAATCTGCCTTCCAACCCCTACCTGAAGAGATTAATCCTGTCTCACCATAAGAAAATGCAAAGGAATGCCCTAAGGTCAGCACCTTGCAAGACATTTCTAATTCTGTCTCCTTACCCACCCCCACCACTCCTCTTCTCTTCAAGACCTATTACTAGACTAAAATCACAAGCCCCCAAAGGTGAAATACAAAGTGTGATCCATGAGGAAGAATGCTATACTCTGAAAGAACTGCATGAGTTTTCCAACTTAAATAGACAGAAATCAGGGGAATATGTGTGGGAATGGATACTAATGGTATAGGATAATGGTGGGAGGAATATAAAGTTGGATCGTGCTGAATTTATTGATATGGACCCACTAAGCAGAAATTTTGGGTTCAGTGCTGTAGCACGAGGGTTAGAAAGGGCTCTAACAGTTTGAGTGGCTGACTGAAATGTGGACCAAAAGATGGCCTAGCATGTCTGAGGTTGAGATGCCTGATTTGCCCTGGTATACAGTAGAAGAGGGAATTCAAAGGCTTAGAGAGATTTGGAATGCTAGAATGGATTTACCATTTGAGACATGCCCATCCACGCCAGGAATATCCAAAGGACACACCTTTAACCAGGACTATGATAAATAAATTTCCAAGACTAACTCCACCTTCCCTGAAGAGCTCTGTGGTTGCTCTTCTCTGTAGTCCAGATATTACTGTAGAAGGCTGGAATGGAATAAGAATCCTTAAACATTATGGGGATGATCAGATCTCGGTCTGATAAAAGTCAAGTATCAGCAGTTAATTGCCAAAGACAAGGTGGGCATGGCTACAGCAATGAAAGGCAGATTCAAAGCAGCACTCAAAATAGTCCGAGTCACATAGAATTATGGTGTTGGCTAACACATCATGGGTTACCTAGAAGTGAAATAGATGGGCAGTCTACTTAATTTCTTCTGAATCCGTATAAACAGAAGAGTTCTAGGTCAAGTGAACAAAACTGTAACTCAGATTATAGATGCAGAGAATCATGGCCCCTTAATCAATTCCCGGGCCTGAGACAGTTTACAGACCCAGAGCCTCTTGAATGAGGAGAAGACCAGGTCCCCTTTGGGAAGGGTCATGTTAAATGGACAAAAATGTATACTGTTAATCTTTCTCCCACCTTTCCCCAAGGAGACCTATGGCCTTTTACCAGAGTAACTGTGCACTTGGGAAAAGGAAATGATCAGACATTTCAGGAATTATTAGATACTGGCTCAGAAGTGACATTAATTCCAGAAAACCCAAAATGTCACTGTGGTCCACCAGTCAGAGTAGGGGCTTATGGAGGTCAGGTGATTGATGGAATTTTAGCTCAGGCCCGTCTCACAGTGGGTCCAGTGGGTCCCCAAACCCATTTTGTGGTTATTCCCCCAGTTCCCAAATGCATGATTGGAATAGACCTACTCAGTAATTGGCAGAATCCCCACATTGGATCCCTGACTTGTGGAGCGAGGGCTATTATGGTTGCAAAGGCCAAGTGGAAGCCACTAAAACTGCCCCTACCTAGCAAACCAGTAAATCAAAAGCAATACTGGATTCCTGGAGGGAATGCAAAGATTAGTGCCATCATCAAGGATTTGAAGGATGTAGGGGTGGTGATTCCCACTACATCCCAATTCAACTCTCCTATTTGGCCTGTGCAGAAAGCAGATGGATTGTGGAGGATGACAGTAGATTATCATAAACTTAACCAGGTGGTGACTCCAATTGCAGCTGCTGTCCCAGATGTGGTATCAATGCTTGAGCAAATCAACACATCTGGTACCTGGTATGCAGCTGTTGATCTGGCAAACACTTTTTTCTCAATTGCCATTAGTAAGTACCACCAGAACAGTTTGCTTTCAGCTGGCAAGGCCAGCAGTATACCTTCACTGTCCTGCCTCAGGGGTATATCAGCTCTCTAGCTCTATGTCATAATATTGTCCGCAGGGACCTTGAGCATCTCTCCCTCCCACAAGACATCACACTGTTCCATTATATTGATGATATCCTGTTCATAAGACCTAGTGAGCAAGAAGTAGCAAAGACTCTAGACTTATTGGTAAAGCATTTGTGTGACAGAGGATGGGAGACAAATCCAACAAAAATACAAGGTCCTTCCACCTCTGTGAAATTTCTAGGTGTCCAGTGGTGTAGGGCATGTCGAGGTATCCTTTCTAAAGTGAAGGATAAGCCATTGCATCTGGCCCCTTCTATGACCAAAAAAGAGGCACAAGGCTTAGTTGGTCTCTTCAGATTTTGGAGACAACACATTCCTCATTTGGGTGTGCCACTCTGGCCCATGTACCAAGTGATCAGAAAGCTGCTCATTTTGATTGGGGACTGGAACAAGAGGAGGCTCTATGACAGGTCCTGGCTACTGTGCAAGCTGCACTACCACTTGGGCCATATGATCCAGCAGATCCAATGGTGTTGGAATTCTCAATGACAAATAGAAATGCTGTCTGGAGCCTTTGGAAGGCCATTATAAGAGAATCACAATGCAGACCCTTAGGATTTTGGAGCAAAGCCCTGCCATCCTCTGGAGATAACTACTCTCCTTTTGAGAAACAGATTTTGGCCTGCTACTGGGCCTTAGTAGAGACTGAATGCTTAACCATGAGCCATCAAGTTACCATGAGACCTGAGTTGCCTATCATGAGCTGGGTATTGTCTGGCCCACCAAGCCATTAAGTTGGGCATGTACAGCAGCACTCCATAAAAAAGTGGAAGTGGTATATATGAGATAGGGCTCTAGCAGGTCCTGAAGGCACAAGTAAGTTACATGAAGAAGTAGCCCAAATGCCCATGGTCACCACCCCTGCCATCTTACCTTCTCTTTCCCAGCCCACAGTTTTGACCTCTTGGGGAGTCCCTTACAATTAGTTGACTGAGGATGAGAAAACTCAGGCCTGGTTTACAGATGGTTCTGCACGATATGCAGGTACCACCCAAAAGTGGACAGTTGCAACACTGCAGCCCTTTTCTGGGACATCCCTGAAGGATAGTGGTGAGGGCAAATCCTCCCAGTGGGCAGAACTTCAAGCAGTACACCTGGTTGTTCATTTTGCTTGGAAGAAGAAATAGCCAGTGGTGCATTTGTACACTGATTCATGGGCTGTTGCCAATGGTTTGGCTGAATGGTCAGGGACTTGGAAGCAACATGATTGGAAAGTTGGTGACAAACAGGTCTGGGGAAGAGGTATGTGGATAGACCTTTCTGAGTGGGCAAAAAACATGAGAATATTTGTGTCCCATATGAATGCTCATCCCATATGAGGGTGACTTCAGCAGAGGAGGATTTTAATAATCAAGTGGATAAGATGACCTCCCTGTGGGTAGCACTCAGCCTCTTTCCCCAGCCAGTCCTGTCATTGCCCAATGGGCTCATGAACAAAGTGGCCATGGAGGTAGGGATGGAGGTTATGCATGGACTCCCCCTCACCAAGGCTGACTTGGCTACAGCCACTACTAAATGCCCAACCTGCCAGCATCAGAGACCCACACTCAGTCCCCAATATGGCAGCATTCCTCGAGGTCACCATGGAAGGGGAAGCGATTTGTTTTACGTGGAATAGATACATACTCCAGATATAGGTTTGTATTTCCTGCATGCAATGCTTCTTCCAAAACTATCATCCGTGGGCTTATTGAATATGGATTGCCATGGCATTCCACACAGCATTGCTTCTGATCAAGGAACCCATTTCACAGCAAATAATGTGCGGGAATGGGCACATGCCCATGGAATTCACTTGTCTTACCATGTTCCCCACCACCCTGAAGCAGCTGGATTAATAGAACAGTGGGATGGCATTATGAAGACTCAAATTACGGCACCAACTAGGTGGCAATACCTTGCAGGACTGGGGCAATGTTCTCCAGGAGGTTGTGTATGCTCTAAATCAGCATTCACTCTCTGGTGCTGTTTCTGCCATAACCAGGATTCATGGATCCAGGAATCAAGGGGTGGAAATTGGAGTGGCACCACTCACTATTATCCCTAGTGACCCACTAGGAAATTTTTTGCTTCCTGTCCCTGCAAACTTAAGCTCTGCTGATCTACAGGTTTTAGTCCCAAAAGGAGGAGTGCTTCCACCAGGGAACACAACAATGATTCCATTGAACTGGAAGTTAAGACTGCCACCTGGCCACTTTGGGCTCCTCTTACCTCTGAATCAACAGGCGAAGAAGGGAATTAGTGTACTGGCTGGGGTGATTGATCCTGACTATCAAAGAGAAATAGGACTGCATCTACATAATGAGGGTAAAGAAGAGTTTACCTGGAATATAGGAGATCCTCTAGTGTGTCTCCTATACTAGTACTGCCATGCCCTGTGATTAAAGTCAATGGAAAATTGCAACAACCCAATCCAAGCAGGACTAACAATAGCCCAGAATATTCAGGAATGAAAGTTTGGGTCACCCCACCAGGCAAAGAACCACGGCCAGCAGAAGTGCTTGCTGAGGTTAATGGGAACCTGGAATGGGTAGTTGAAGAAGGTAGTGAAAAATATGAACTCTGACCATATGACCAGTTACAGAAATGAGGACTGTAATAGTCATGAATCTTTCTTCCTTGTTTTGTTATAAGTATGATTGTATATGTACACAAAATGAATTTCTTTGTTTTCTTTCCCAACCTTTTATTTTATCATATGACATTATGTATTAGTTTCATGTCATATTATTCAAGGATGTCAAGTTTAAGACTGAATATTACCCAAGGACTTGCACCCTATTCTGTAGGGAATTAATACATTTCCAGTTGTACTCAGGAGATCTGAACATTGTTAGGCAGAAATACATATATATGTATGTCTGTTATTGTTTTTACTTAGAGACTAAGTATGGTTTAAGGTAATGTGTTTGGTTGCTGAGTTGACAAGGGGTGGACTGTGATGGTTAGGCTAATGTGTCAACTCGGCCAGGTAATTGTGCCCAGTTGTTTGGTCAAGCAAGCACTGGGCTAATTGTAATACAAGAACATTTATGGACTTCAGTGAGTTTACTGAATACATAGCTGATTACAGCTACATCAACCAGGAAGATTGCCATCAGCAATGAGTGATGCTTTATCGAATCAGCTGAATGCCTTAAAAGGGGAAGTGATTTCATCATTCAGAGAAAAATTTCCCAGCTCATCTTTGGATAGCCAACATCTCCTGGAAACTCATCAAGGACCTTCATTGGACTTTCATCAGAGGCCCTGGTTTGCAGCCTGCTGTGGAACCTGGACTTGTGCATCCCCACGGTTATGTGAGAGACTCTTGTAACATCCTATATTATTGACAGATATCTCCTGTTGATTCTGTTTGCCTAGCGAACCCTAACTAATACAGAGGACAAAATGAAAAAAAAAAAAAAAAAAAGTAAGACCCTGGGGGAATAAACAGAAGACAACGTCACTGTATATATATGACAACAGATCTTAAAGTGATGAAAGGGAAAATGTAAAAAAAAATTTTTTTTAATTTTTTCATTATTTTTATTGTCCCGAATTTTTTTATTTTTATTAAAAAAAATTTTTTTTGTATTTTATTTCTTATTTTTAAAGCTATCATTATTATTCATTTTCTTATTAATCATATTTGGCTATTTTATTGGCTTCATTTTTGAAGAAGTTTTGGGTCACAGAAGGGCTACAACTGTAGCAGGGGAGGCTCATTAGAATTGGTAGGTGTACATCCAAGACTTAAATCTTTGGGCTGCCCATGTGCCATGTGCCATGTGCCAGCTAGGCCCTGAACCTCAGTGGAGTTGCAACACCTACTCTCCGGTTCATTGGTCTCACCCAGGACAACTAACATGGAGATGATGGTGGACAACTACCATACTAAGGAACCGAGAGAGTATACAACTGCAAGCAAGAGAGTCCCATCCACACTTACCTTGCAGGAGAGACACCATGATCACGACGGTGGTTTTCCCAGGGCAAGGCTTATCCATTGCACTCCGGATATGCTGACCCCTGTGATTTCCCCAAATATGGAAAACTCGACTGCATAATTTGTGGTTGTGGGAGACTGCGTTCATGCTGTCCCCCGGAAAAAAAAAAAAAAAGAGAGAGAGAGAGAGAGAGTCCCATCCATCAGCCCTATGGGATCACAGCCCCTTCTCAACTAAGGTGGAGTGGACATCACCATCCCCAAATCCTCAGATTGGGGAATGAACTATGGACTAAAGTGGACTTACTGGTATTCTACTATAGACTTATTGTGATTCTAGCAATAGAAGAAATTATATCACTGATGTGGAGGCAGTGGCCACTGGAGATTCTAAGAGCAGGGAGAGGGAAAACAGGTTTAATACGGGGGCATTTTTGGGACTTGGGAATTGTTCTGAATGACATTGCAACAACAGATACAGGCCATTATAAACCTTGTCATAACCTACAGAATTGTGTGGGAGAAAGTGTAAACTGCAATGTAAACTTTAATCCATGCTTAGTGGCAATGCTCCAAAATGTGTTCATCAATTGCAATGAATGTACCTCACTTAAAAAAAAAAAAAATCAAAGAAAAATCTCATGATCCTATCAATTGATGCAGAAAAGGCATTTGACAAAATACAGCATCCCTTCTTAATAAAAATACTATAAAATATAGGAATTGAGGGAAACTTTTCAACATGATAAAGGTCATATATGAAAAAACCCACCACCATCATTGAACTCAATGCTCAAAGACTTAAAGCTTTCCTGTTGAGATCCAGAATGATATAAGGATGCCCACTGTCACCACAGTTGTTCAATATAGTGCTAGAGGTCCTAGCTAGAGCAATCAAGCAAGAAAAAGAAATAAAAAGCATCCAAATTGGAAAGAAGAAAAACTTCCGCTATTCGCAGATGATATGATCCTATACCTAGAAAGTCCTGAAAAATCTACAACAAAGTTGCTATAGCTAATAAACGATTTCAGTAAAGTATCAGGATACAAGATTAATATGCAAAAATCAGTGGTGTTTCTATACCCTAGAAATGCACAATCTGAGGGGGAAGTCAGGGTAGTGATTAAAAGAATCAAATATTTAGGAATAAACTTAACCAAAGATGTAAAACACTTGTATTCATTAACTACAGTGCATTGTTCAGAGAAAATTTTAAAGTCCTAAATAATTAGAAGAGCATTCCATGCTCATGTTTTGGAAGACTAAATATCATGAAGATGTAAATTCTACCCAAATTGATATACAGATTCATTGCAATCCCAATAAAAATTCCATCAGCATTTTAAAAACAGCATGGAAAACACAATTATCAAATTTATTTGGAAGGGTAAGGGGTCCCAAATAGCAGAAACATCTTAAAAAGGAAAGGCAAAGTTGGAGGACTCTCACTTCCAGACTTTAAATCATATTATGTAGCTACAGTGGTGAAAACAGCATGGTATTGGCATAAGGATAGACACATAGACCAATTGAACTGAATTGATGGTTCAGAAACAGACCCTCACATCTATGGTCAATTGATTTTTCACAAGCCTGTCAAACCCACCCAGCTTGGGCAGAACAGTCCATTCAACAAATAATGCTGGGAGAGCTGGTTATCCATAGCAAAAAGAAAGAAGGAATACCCCTATCTCATACCTTACACAAAAATTAACTCCAAATGGACTAAAGACCTAAATATTAAAGCTAGAACCATAAAGCTCCTAGAAGAAAATGTAGGAAAACATCTTCAAGACCTGGTGGGTGGTGGTGAATTCTTAAACCTTACAATGAGAGCACGAGCAATGAAAGAAAACATGGATAAATGGGACCTCCTCAAACTTAAACACTTTTGTGATTTGAAGGACTTCATCAAGAAGGACTTCATCAAGAAGGTGAAAAGGCAACCCACTCCATGGGAGAAAAATATTTGGAAACCGTATATCCAATAAGGGTTTGATTTCCATTCTATATAAAGAGATCATACAACTCAACAATAAAAGAGCAAGCAAGCCAATTAAAAAATGGGCAAAATATTTAAACAGACATTTCTCCAAAGAAGAAATACAAATGGCCAAAAAGCATATGAAAAAATCTTCCCTATAACTAGCTATTAGGGAAATTCTAATCAAAGTGACAATGAGATATCATCTCACACCGCATAGGTGGCCATTATTATTATTATTATTATTATTATTATTATTATTTAGGTAATCTTTTTTTTTAACTTTATTTTGTACATTTAATAATTGAAAATATAAACAATTAAAAACTAAAAAGTAAACACAGATGAATAAATATATACATTTCTCAATTAAATGTAATGGATACATATAAATTTTTTTGATCAAACAATATGTTACACAATGTATTTGGTTCATAGTAACGAATTCATACAGTATTTGTCCTTTTGTATCTGGCTTGCTTCACTCAACATAATGTCCTCCAGATTCATCCATGTTGCCATATGCTTTATGACTTCATTTCTTCTTAACAGCTGCATAATATTCCATTGTGTGAATAGACCACAGTTTGTTTATCCATTCATCTGTTGATGGACACCTGGGTTGTTTCCAACTTTTGGCAATGGTGAATAATGTTGCTATGAACATCGGTGTGCAGATGTCTGTTTGTGTCACTGTTCTCAGTTCTTCTGGGTATATACCCAGTAGTGGTATTGCAGTGTCATGTGGCAAGTCTATATTCAACTTCTTTAGGAACTGCCAAACAGTCCTCCACAGTGGTTGTACCATTCTGCATTCCTACCAACAATGAAGAAGTGTTCCTATCTCTCCACATCCTCTCCAACACTTGTAGTTCTCTGTCTTTTTAATAGTGGCTATTCTGATAGGTGTGAAATGATATCTCATTGTAGTTTTGATTTGCATTTCCCTAATCATGAGTGATGTTGAGCATTTCTTCATGTGTTTTTTTGCCATTTGTATTTCTTCTTTGGAGAAATGTCTATTCAAGTCTTTCGCCCATTTTTTAATTGGGTCGTTTGTCTTTTTATTGTTGAGTTGTAACATCTCTTTCTATATCCTGGATATTAAACCCTTATCAGATATGTGATTTCCAAATATTTTTTCCCATTGAGTTGGCTGCCTTTTCACCCTTCTGACAAAGTCCTGTGAGGTGCAAAAGTGTTTAATTTTGATGAGGTCCCATTTATCTATTTTTTTTTTCCCATTAGCATGGGCTTGGTAGGTTTGTCAAAAACCAGTTGACTGTATAGGTGAGGGTATATTTCTGGGTTCTCAATTCTATTCCACTGATTGATGTGTCTATCTTTATGCCAGTAACCATGCTGTTTTGACCACTCTAGCTTTGCAATATGTTTCAAGGTCAGGCAGTGAAATTCCTCCCACATTGCTCTTCTTTTTTAGAATGCTTTTGGCTATTCGGGTGCACTTACCCTTCCAGATGAATTTGGTAATTGCCTTCTCTAATTCTGTAAAGTAAGCTGTTGGGATTTTGATTGGTATTGCATTGAATCTATAAATCAGTTTGGGCAAGATTGACATCTTCACGATATTTATTCTTCCAATCCATGAACACGGAATGTCTTTCCATTTGTTTAGGTCTTTTTAAATTTCTTTTAGCATTGTTTTGTAGTTTTCTGCATATAGGTCCTGTACTTCCTTGGTTAAATTAACTCCTAGGTATTTGAGTCTTTTTGTTGCTATTGAAAATGGAATTTTCCTCCTGATTTCCTCCTCAGATTGTTCAGTACTAGTGTACAAAAACATTACTGATTTTTGCGTGTTGATCTTATATCCTGTCACTTTGCTGAACTCATTTATTAGTTCCAGTAGCTTTCTTGTGGATACTTCAGGATTTTCTAAATACAGGATCATGTCATCTGCAAACAGTGAGAGTTTTACTTCCTCTTTTCCTATTTGGACGCCTTTAATTTTTTTGTCTTGTCTAATTGTCCTCGCTAGAACTTCTAGTACAATGTTGAATAACAATGGTGACAGTGGGCATCTTTGTCTTGTTCCTGATCTTAGGGGGAAAGCTTTCAACCTTTCCCCATTGAGTATGATGTTGGCTGTGGGTTTTTCATATATGCCTTTTATCATATTGAGGAATTTTCCTTTTATTCCTATCTTTTGAAGTATTTTTATCAAAAAAGGATGCTGGGTTTTGTCAAATGCCTTTTCTGCATCTATTGAGATGATCATGTGGTTTTTTTCCTTCAATTTGTTAATGTGGTGTATTACATTGATTTTCTTATGTTGAACCAGCCTTGCATACCAGGAATAAATCCCACTTGGTCATGATATATAAGTCTTTTGATATGCTGTTGGATTTGATTTGCAAGTATTTTGTTGAGAATTTTTGCATCTATGTTCATGAGAGAGATTGGTCTGTAATTTTCTTTTCTTGTGGAATCTTTATCTGGCTTTGGTATTAGGGTGATGTTGGTTTCATAAAATGTACTGGGTAATTTTCCCTCCTCTTCAATTTTTTGGAAGAGTGTAAACAGGATTGGTGTTAATTCTTTTAGAAATGCTTGGTAGAACTCACCTGTGAAGCCATCTGGTCCTGGACTTTTCTTTGCTGGGAGATTTTTGATGACGGATTCAATCTCCTTAATTGTGATTGGTTTGTTAAGTTCTTGTATTTCTTGTAGCGTCAGTGTAGGTTGGTTGTGTGTTTCTAGAAATTTGTCCATTTCATCTAGGTTGTCTAGTTTGTTGGCATATAGTTTCTCATAATATCCTCTTATGATTCTTTTTATTTCTGTGAGGTCATTTGTAATTTCCCCCCTTTCATTTCTAATTGTATTTATTTGCATCTTCTCTCTTTTTTTCTTTGTTAGTCTAGTGAGGGGTTTGTCAATTTTATTGATCTTCTCAAAGAACCAGCTTTTGGTTTTGTTGATTTTCTCTATTGTTTTTCTGTTCTCATTTTCATTTATTTCTGCTCTAATCTTTATTATTTCTTTCCTTCTGCTTGCTTTGGGATTGGTTTGCTGTTCTTTTTCTAGTTTCTCTAGTTGTTCAGTTAAATCTTTGGGTTTAGCTCTTTCTTGTTTTTTAATATAGGCATTTAGGGTTATAAATTTCCCTCTCAAGACTGCCTTTGCTGTATCCCATAAGTTTTGATACATTGTATTCTCATTTTCATTTGTCTCAATATATTTACTGATTTCACTTGCAATTTCTTCTTTGACCCACTGAATATTTAGGAGTGTGTTGTTCAGTCTCCAGACATTTGCAAACTTACTTTTTTCCTGTCTGTTATTGATTTCTAGTTTCATTCCATTATGATCTGAAAAGGTGCTTTGTATAATTTCAATCTTTTTATATTTATTGAGAGCTATATTGTGACCTAATATGTGGTCTATCCTGGAAAAAATTCCATGGGTACTTGAGAAGAATGTATAACCCGCTGAGTTTGGATGCAGTGTTCTGTATAAGTCTGTTAGGTCTAACTTGGTTATCATTTTGTTCAAGTTCTCTTTTTCTTTGTTGATCTTCTGTCTAGTTGTTCTATCTAATGATATGAGAGGGGTGTTGAAATCTCCAAGGATTATTGTAGAAATGTCTGTTTCTCCCTTCAGTTTTGCCAGAGTTTGTCTCATATATTTTGGGGCATCCTGGTTAGGTGCGTAGATATTTATGACTGTTATATCTTCCTGGAGGATTGTCCCTTTTATTAATATATAATGGCATTCCATATCTCTTGTCACTTTTTTGCATTTAAAGTCTGTTTTGTCTGATATTAGTATAGCTACCCCTGCTCTTTTCTGTTTACTATTTGCGTGGAGTATCTTTTTCCAACCTTCTACTTTCAGCCAGTTTGTATCCCTGGGTCTGAGGTGAGTTTCTTGTAAGCAGCATATGGATGGCTCATGTTTTTTTATCCATTCTGTCAGTCTGTATCTTTTGATTGGGGAATTTAATCCATTCACATTCAATGATATTACTGAAAATGCACTATTTATTTCCTCCATTTTATTCTTTGGTTTTCATATGTCATCTTGTTTTTGTGTCTCTTTTTACTCTTTTGGTTATCCTTTCTGCTTTTCTTTCTTCTATACTCTCCTCCAAGCCTCTCTCTCCTTTCTTTTTCTTTCAGGTTCTAAGGCTTCCTTTAATATTTCCTGCAAAGGTGAATTCTTTTTTGCAAACTCTCTTAGTTTCTGTTTGTTTGTGAATACTCTATATTCACCTTCATATTTGAAGGACAGTTTTGCTGGATAAAGAATTCTCGGCTGGCAGTTTTTCTCTTTCAGTTTCCTAATTGTATCATACCACTGTCTTCTCGCCTCCATGGTTTCTGAAGAGAAATCTGCACTAAGTCTTACTGGACGTCCCTTGTACGTGATCATTCGCTTCTCTCCTGCTGCTCTGAGAATTTTCTCTTTATCTTTTACATTTGACATTCTGAATAGTATGTGTCTTGGCGAAGGTCTATTTGGATTTATTCTCATTGGGGTATGGTGTGCTTCTTGGACATGTAAGTTCATTTCTTTTATGAGAGTTGGGAAATTTTCAGCTATTATTTCCTCAAATATTCTTTCTGCCCCTTTTCCTTTCTCTTCCCCTTCCGGAACTCCCATGACACGTATGTTTTTGAGTCTTGTGTTGTCATTCAACTCTCTGAGCCCCTGCTCAATTTTTTCCATTCTTTTCTCTCTCTGTTCTTTTCTCTCTTCAATTTTAGCTGCTCTGTCTTCAGTATCACTTATTCTTTCTTCTATCATTTCAAGTCTGCTGTTGTATGCCTCAAATGTGTTTTTGACTTCACCTTTTGTGTCTTTCATTCCCATGAACTCTGTTACTTTTCTGTTCAGGATTTCAAATTCTTCTTTGCATTCACTCAATGTCTTCTTGATGTCATTTATCTCTTTAACTATATTGTCTTTCATCTCATCAATTTGTTTTTGAAAATTTGTGCTCATCTCACTGATTAATTCTCTCAAATTCTGCATCTCTTCTGGGACTTTGATGTATTCCTTTTCTTGGGCCATGTCTTCTATTTTCTTAGTATGGTTCATAATTTTTTGCTGGTGTTTAGGCATCCGGTTAGATTGTATTTTACTTAGATGCTCTATCTCTTTCTCTTTTATAGAATTTTAGTGGTTGGAGGCTGTGAGTTACCACAGCTCTTTGATTTTTGGCTCAACCTTGATTGTTAGGATTGTCCTGCTGGTTGCTCAAAACTGGGCCCTGGACCCAGTAATTAGTTGTAGAGTCATTTCCTAGGGCCTTGGGCAGGGAGGCTATAGAGGCCAGGAAAAGCCTCTCCTATTTATTTTTAATTTTCTTACATGCACTTCCTTGGTCTGCCAGGAGATGGCGCTCATTGGCAGGTCTCAATTCAATGCCTGGTTGGAGTGTATTTGTTGTGACACAGACCAGATCAATGTGATAGAGCTTCCTGTCTGGGGGCTAAGAGCCTTGTATTTCGAACTTTCTGAGACAGTCCTCCAGTCTTCTCTGGTAGCCCCCTCCCTTTTCCCAGCTAGGAAATATTTCCACTCCCCTCTGAATCCTCAACAATCAGTCCCTGTTAGTAGAGGAGGAGATTGGGAGGTTTGCATATCTTTAGCCCCTTGCAGGCTCCAAGGCAAACAATGGCACAGCCCCACCCAGCCTGGAAGGGCTCTCGGGACAGGGCAGACCAAACCTGTGAGTCAAAAGCAGGGTCAGCCCCAGGCTCTCTCTCCCCTCTCCTGTGGAGTCCTCAACAATTAGTCCAGGCTAGAAGAAAGGGAGGTTGCGAGGGTCGGATTTCTCCAGTCCTTCGTAGGCTCCCAGGGCAAACCACCATGTAGAAGGGACCATGGGGCTCCACAGCCCAAATTTGCGGGTCAGCAGCCTGAGGCTGTGTCCCTCTCTCTCCCCTTTCCTGGAGTGGTAGATCCCTGGAGTCCCCTTTGTCTGTAGTCACAGGCTCAGAGGCCCGAGAATTCTAAAGAGTGTGGCGGAGGGTGCCAGCAGCAGCAGATGCTGCTGGTTCCAACTCACAGTTCTGTTGTCGCGATTTCCCTCTTTTCTCCCTCTCTCCTCTGGGTGGTGTGCAGCCTTCACCTGCTGTCCTAAACCCTAGAAGATCTATTTCGGGGCTGTTTCAGCCTGTTCTCTAGCTATTTTTCTGGAGAAGAGATTCTCGTGTCTTACTAGTCTGCCATCTTCCCAGAAGTCCATTATTAAAAAAAAACAACATTAAGTGTTGGAGAGGATGTGGAGAAATAGGAACACTCCTTCACTGTTGGTGGGATTGCAAAATGGTGCAGCCTCTGTGGAAGACAGTTTGGTAGTTCCTCAGGAAGCTAAATATAGAACTGCCATATGATACAGCAATTCCTCTAGTAGGAATATATCCATAACTAAAAAATTTGCACACTGATGTTCACAGTGGCATTATTTACAATTGTCAAAAGATGGAAACAACACAACTGTCCATCAACCAATGAATGGATAAGCAATATGTGGTATACACATATGATAGAATACTATGCTGCATATGTAGGACAGAATCACTTTCCAGAGGCACTTAGTGGAGGCAGCAGGTGCTCCCCCAGCTCCGAGGGTTTTGAAGCCTCTTTTTCACTCTTTTGTAGGCCCTGATGGGCACGTGGGTCACCACATCCCTGTCCTGGCATAGAGGGGCGGATAGGGAAGCCAAGCCCTGGGCCCTGATAGGGTTGCTCCTAAACCAGGAATTAACGAGGCTGCCCCAAGGATGTCCCGCCAGGCCCAGCGCCACCCTCAATGTGCTGTTTATCAAGTGCTGTTCCTTCTTGAATGCCAGCAGATGCCTACTTCCACCGTACCTCAGTGTTGTTCAATCATGTCTTACCATTAAAATGCACGCATGCCGACGCACTTCGGGAAAGGGCATGTTTTTAAAATAAAGTGTGTCATCATCAGCTGTGAAAAAAAAAGAATACTATGCTGCAGTAAAAAGAAATGGAATTGAGACACATATCATAACATGGAAGAATTTTGAAGACATTATGCGAAGTGAGATAAGCCAGACACAAAAGGACAAATATTGCATGGTCTCATTAACATGAACTAAATGCAAAGAATAAAAGCATGGAGTTAGAACCTAGAGTATAGGTTATTAGGAGATAGGAGGAGGGCTGAGAAGGACTATTGATGCTTAATGTATGTAGAAATTTTAAATAACTTTACTGTAAAAGTGTAGACATGGATGGAGTTGATGATAACACATTATAGTGGGAATGTGGCTGGAAAGGGGAGTCTAGGGATGTAAATGTCAATTGAAAGAAAGCTAGAGAATAATCTAAGGACTGAATAACACAGTGAACCCAGAGGTGGTTGAGAATTATGGTTGATGTTACAGATGGTAGAGCAGATGTACGTCACTATTGCAGGGAGGTGGGAATGTGGAGAAGCATGGGAAAAATACAACTGGAGTGACCTGTGGACTGTGGTTAACATCAATACTGTAATATTCATGCATTTATGCCAAAGACGTACTGTGTTGATAATGAGGAATATCAAAAAGTATGCCAAATGCTATGAACCATGGTTGGTGGTAATAGTCAGATGATATTATCTCATAATCTGTAACAAATGTTCTACCATGGTGGTGTGTGTTGATGAAGGGGTGTTGTATGGGAATTCTACACATGTGCATGATTGTTTTGTAAGTTCATAATTTCTGTAATAAAAATATGTTTTAAAAAAATATTGTGGGGGAAGCGGCTGTGGCTCGATCAGTAGGGCTCCCATTTACCATATGGGAGGCCCTGGGTTCGGTTCCCGGGGCCTCCTGGTGAAGGCAAGCCTGCCCGCACGGCGTGGTTAGCTGACCCAGCGAGCACAAGCAGCAAGGGGGGGATAAATGAATAAATAAATAAAATCTTTAAAAATAAAAAATAAAATAAAAATAAAAATAAAAAAATATTGTGGGTTGGGGGAAAAATACACCAAATGTAAGAAATGGACTACAGTTAGTAGTAAGATTTTTCACCATGTTCTTTCATAATTTGTAACAAATGTTTCACAACAATGCAAGGTGTTGATGGTGGGTTGATGTATGGGACCCCTGTATGATGATATTATGCATGTTTGTTTTGTAATTTCACAACTTTTACTATGTACTTCTTGTTTATATATGTTTATGTATGAATGATATACTTCAATAAAATTTTTTAAAAAGTGAAAAAAAATAGAATGAGGTTAGAGAATGGAAAGCTGAGGGTTGATCTGTGCAGAATTGGTTAAAAAAAAAGATTGTTAATCTTTGGAAAAGAATAGAAAAGATGAAAACAAATCATAGTGTTTTAACTAGCAATGCTATTATATGGGTATGACAATGGTTCAAAGGGACAGTCTAAGATCATATATATTACTAGAAGGAAAGCTAAAAAAATGTAACATGGCACTGTATAACAGTGAAATCTCATGTGAAATATGAATATGGGTAACATTGCATAAATAAGACTGTTTTTCTTTGAAACTGAACAAATGTATGTTAATGTTACAAGATGTTAATATCAGGCAAAAAAACTACAACACATTATGCTAAGTGAAAGAAACCAGACACAGTGTACCACATATTGTATGATTCCATTTATATAAAATGTAAATATAAATCAACTTATAAATATGGCATTAGATTAGTGGTTGTGTAGGGCTGGAGAAGGATAGTGGGATTGAAAGGTGACTACTAAGTAGTGTGGAGTTTTTCTTTTTGGAGTAATGAAATTGTTCCAAAAATTTTTGCGATGATGAATGTACAACACTGTGATTATACTAAAAGCCATTGATTGTACACTTTAGATGAATTTCATAATATGTGAATATATCTCAATAAAACTGCTTTAAAAAAAAAAGAAATGTAAATCAGTAGATAAAGAAATCATTTATTGTTTTTAGCTTTTCTCAGGTGATGCTGTGGGTGATCCTTACATTGGGAATTCCTCATTTCTCCTCTCCTCCCATTTCAACACTGCTGGATCAACCCTCTCCCCTACTTCCATTTCTGACACTATTTGCCTCAGTACATTGGCTCCAGGTTTCTGTCTAGCTCCTTCAATTTGATGATCCAAACGAGATGTCCAGTAATTTCTTCATTGGCTTCACCCACCCATCTCATATAAGAAGCCACATCCAACCCTCTTCCCAGAACCTAGCAGCCTCACTCCCTCTCAACTGCTTTGCCTGATAGAAGAGAGATATGGAAGAGGTTAGCCTTCTAGGTCCACCATGGGCACCACCTGGAAATGAGAAGTGGAATAAGAAGAACAGAAATAAAATACACTCTTTCCTGATCACGCCAAGTATGATAATAGAAGGTGAGTGAAATGGAGAGGAATAAGAGAAATGCCTTAAGCCATTCCTGATTGAGGGAAGGGAAAGGGAGGGGAGGGGAGGCGAGGGGTAGGGAGGGGAAGGGAGGGGAGGAGAGGAGAGGAGAGGAGAGGAGAGGAGAGGAGAGGAGAGGAGA